>UNPT01000184.1:0-91382 GCA_900536445.1 Hymenoscyphus occultus
TGCCTAACTAGGGGGGGGTTGTCCTCGACACTAAGGCCTATTCCTTTGGTAGCTCTCTAGAGATCTACGACGCCGAGGCTAGGGCCGCCCTGTGCGGACTCGAGCTAGCGATTAGCTCCCCCTTTTAGGGGCAGGCAGAGAAGTATTAGATTTGTATAGATAACCTCGAAGCGACTCTATAGCTCACCTACTAGTCCCTCGGCTCCTCATAGGAAGTCTTTAGTAGGGTCTACTAATATATATCTGTCTTTCCTAATAAGATTATTACTAGGTGGTGCCCTAGCTATATTAGTATCCCCAGGAATGAGATAGCCGACAAGGCAGTAGGACTCGGCGCTCGTAACCCCCCCCCTTCTACCCTCCCGCTTTGTATAGCGACCCTTAGGCGAGGTATCAGGGAAAATAGTAAGGAGCTCGCCTGTAAGCTCTGGCAAACAACGCTTCTAGTATTATATAAGAGGCTAGGGCTTCTAACCTAGGTCGCTAAACCGCCCTTACTAAGGCTTCCCTAAGACTTCCTCGGAAGGCTAATCGCCTCGAGGTCCGGCTACGGGGACTTTATAGCGTACTACGTCCGATTCTAACACCTCGATACGCTACTTACCTCGAGCGATTACTTATACGGGAAAGAGGAGACGCCGTTCTACCTACTTTACTACCGTCGGGTTAAACAAATAGCACCGACGCTAGTAGCAAGAGCTAAGCGAGACCCTAGAATCCTCTTTGGCCCTCGATCAGAGACCCTCTTTCGTAAGCTCCTCTTAAAGACTAACTTCTTTAATAAGATCTGCCATCTTCGGACAGACTTAGTTACTACTTAGTCTTCCCTATAAACACCCTTCTGTAGCCTTATTTCCTTTTCTATATCTTCATTTCCTTTGTCCTGTCTAGGAATTACCTAGGAGCTAGCCTTTAGGTGTTAGTATCCGCCGGACGTCAAATAGAAATAAATAAATAAATAAATATAGGTTCTTAGTTATAAATAAATCTATTTAGATAGGAAACAATTATATATTATAGAAAAGTAGAGAAAAGAACTTTTTTTAGTAGGGTTTATAACCTACTATAGACTTATACTCTTATATAAAACCTACCCGAGTATTTATAACTAGTAGAATATAGGCTAGTATACTATAAGCTAAGAGTATCCGAGCTTTATATAAGGTATATAGCTATATTCTAGCTATACCGAGAGTAGGTAATACTAAAACTACTACTACTATTACTCTCGCGCCTATATCTAGCTAGAATTATACCTATAATATATATAAATAAAGTATTGAATATCGAAGTATCTAGGCTATATTTTAGTATTTTTACTATACTCTTATTATATTTATAGCTAGTAAAGTATAAGCTAGTATATATAATATAGAATATAAGCTAAAAGTATTTAAGCTTTATAGAAGTAAAGTATATAGCTACGCTCTAGTTATACCGAGAGCTATATTTAAAACTACTACTCTCGCGCTTATATTAAACTAGAATTATATTTAAAATATATATTAATTAGATATAAATATTCTAAGTATTTAGGCTATATTCTAGTATTTTTACTATATATTTATAATATTTATAAGTAGTAGAGTATACGTATACTAAGGGTAGAACGTAAGCTAAGAGTAATATTACGTTATACTAAGGTATTAAGCTAAGAGTATCTAAGGTAAGACGTATAGCTACGCTCTAGCTATATTAAGAGTTATATATAAAACTACTACTACTCTCGCGCTTATATTAGGCTAGAATTATATTAATAATAAATATTAAGCGAGTATTAATTATCTAAGTATCTAGACTATATTCTAGTATTTTCGTAATACTATTATAATATTTATAGTTAGTAGAATATAGGCTAGAAGCTAGATAAGTATAACCGTAGATTTTAGTAGGGTACTAGGGGTATATTACTTCAAGTCTTACTATATAATAGTATTAAAAATATATAAATATTAGAGTTAAATAACTATATTTAAGTTACCTCGAGGGGAAGTATTAAGGAAATTATATATATAATAACTAGAGTCTAGGTATACTAAGTCTAGATTAGGACTAGCGTTATATAAGGTAGCGTTAGCTATATATTACCTAAGTATAAACCTCGACTTCTTCTCTTCTTAGTTTAATTTATACTCCTTAACCTACCCTTTATCTATTATACTCTATGTTCTATAAGAGGATTATTACTAATATCTACTTAATAAATAGCGTCTTATAGTAGGGTTTACTAGAAACTACTTTATATTCCTCTAACGAGATAAAATATATTCCTCGCGAGATATATACTACGGAGAAGATAGTATTCTATTCTAGATATAGATATATATACGAGTATACTACTACGAAAGAATAATAGTAACTAAGGACTAAGATAATTATATATTACTAAAAAGATATTTAATTATATATCCGTTAAATATTAACCTAGCTAGGTAATTACCCTTGATTCTAATTAGAATAACTAGAAAAAAGAAGAGAAGAGAAAAGAAAAGAAAAGAAAGACAAACTCCTTTCCTTCCTAGCCTTCCGCGTATACTATGCTAGAACCAACCAACCAAACACCCCGACCGAATTCCAAGCCTCGTTCATTTTACATCCTATGCTCATCATACATGCTTGATTCCAACTCCAGAACAGAGACTCGCCCAAAGACACAACGACCCCCAATCCAACCCCAAACCTAGCCCCGCGTCCCCTTTCCCTACAATATACAAATGAAAGAAAACACTACCTTCACAACGCTCCTTTACCCATCGCCCAAATCCAGAAAAAGCAAAAGACAAAAGGAGAATCCCGTTCGTGGGTAATTAGTTCAACTTCTACTCTTCCAATCTAAACATCCTCCTAAGCGCCCCAAACTTCTTCTTCTTCCTCCCCGGCACCACCCCAAGAATGTCCACCCCACCTAGTCCCGTAGCAGTATGTCGTCGATTCCCCAGCCCAGGTCTATCATCACCTCCGGCGGTGGATTCCGGTTCATCAGCAGTCCCAGACGTACCGGGTCTCCTACTCTCATCACCCATCTTCGGTGGTGCAGCCAAGGGCCAATCACTTCCAATCCCAATCCCATTCTCTGTATTACCGCTGACTCTCCTCTCAAAGGGATTTCTCTTCTGTAATTTGGGAGAGGTTGGCCGCTCAGAGTCTTTCAGCGTCGCTAGATCGGATCGTCTCCGTTCCAACGGCGTATCCCTCCTCGCGGGACTCTCAGCTCCGCTCTTCCTTACTTTGGAACTAGGATCGGCCTTTTTTCTCCGGAGAATGCTCATGAAACTGCTCCTTCTTGCGGTATTAGGTCGCGTGTATGATCCATTCGCAGAAACGGGACTCATTGCTCCTCTCCCACTACCCGACCTGCGGAGAAAGCCAGATGCCAAGATACCACCCTCACTCGACTTGGTATCTCTCCTAGATGCCCCGTTAGATTCAACTGTTGTCGCAGCCTGGGCGGCTTTGGGAATTGGCCTCTCGTCATCGGAGTCAGGTAGATCACTAGAATCGCCATCTTCGGTTCCAAAACGCCTCGGAATTCCACGCACTGGAGCATTCGATCGCATCGTCTTGTGAAGTCCATTTGATCTCGGGGGCAGTGGCTCGTCGTCTTCATCAGAAGAATCATTGAAGCGACTCCGGAACGCTGGTCGATCATCTTCCTCGTCACTCGAGTCGCCGAACCTGCTCCCAGATTTCTTGGCTTGGCTCTTTTTTGCTTTGTTTGCGGATCGACTAAATCCAGGTAGACGAATTGGAGATTTAGCACGAGCTGGAGGCCCACGAAGCGTGGGACCTGAAGTGGAAGGGCGCATCGAGTTTCTCATAAAACTTTGAGGAGAAGACGGTAAGGGGGGTGCCTCGTTACTGCTAAATGGACGGCGCTTGGTAGGCCCTGGCGACAAAGACCTTAAGCTGAAACGACTTGCAGGAATTGGGGATTGTTTTCGACCACTGTCTACAGAGCCTCGCATAGAACTCCTAAGGCGAGGTACGTCAGGAGAAGCCTTATTGGCACGCTTGAAACTGCTATCGCTATCCGCTGAACCTCTTCTTCGAAGGGTAGGCGCTGGCGGCGCAGATGGCTGCTTCATAGCGGCTGCAGCTCTTTGAGCTGTCAATTTTCTTATCATAGCATCAACAGCCTCGGGGTCTGGCTTGTATTCATCCGTGGTGCGAGTCAGAGGGAGGTGCCTTTTTTGCAAAGTTCCTCGTGGCTCTACAGATGGAGACTCACGTGGAGAATTGGGCTCGACACCAGGACTTCTCATCGACTTTCTCACATGTACTTTGGTGGGAATATCCTGGGGCGTAGGACGCATGGAAGACCGCAGTGGAATAGGCTGCTCATCATGCTTCGTACCAGGCGCAATCATGTAAGTTCTCTGTTTATTAGGTGCAGATTGCTGAGGCGCTGGAACACTGGCTGACGGAGACGGCTTCACAGGCGCTTTCTCCTTAGGTTTCGTGGGCGAAGAAGGGGCACTCTCGGCTTCTGCTTCAAGCTCCAATTGTCTCTTTTTCTCTGTAGAAAGACTTCTCCAGTATTCTTGGGCCTTTTCCCAGCCATCATCTTTTCCTGGCCCGCCTGTTTTCTCAAGAAGCTGACGGTACGCCCTCTCCTTTGTAGCCTTTGAAGTTGGGCTATCAGGTGGGGTGGTGAGGGCAGTTTCAGCGCCGGAGGTAGAAATGATAGGGCTGTCGACAACAGCATCCAGAGACATGAAGCCGTCACCATCAAGTTCCTCAGCAGCATCACTGTAGATGCTGTCACCTTCAGATTCCTCACTTTCTTCTACGATAGCCGTCGTCTGGTGCCGAGCACTAGTTCCTGCAAGAATGGGCGAGCTAAGCGGGGCGACAGTAGTTTCCACCACGGCCGACGTACTAGGATCATTCTGTTCTGAGTCTGAGTGCTCATCACCCCACCCCCCTGGCATGTCTGGCCATTCCCCCGTCTTTTCCGTGACCTCTATGGTAGGAGTTGCGCCGGTGATGGAAATACCTGGAACTCCCTCCTCTTTGGACTCTGGCTCATCGAAGTCTGCCCGGCCTGTGGAATTTTCTGCAGCATGCTGGGAGGTATCAATGTAAAGACCACCATTGCCGGTCTTGCCATTCTCGGTCGGGCTATTTACTTCTGCGTCCTCGAATTCATCTCCGCTCGCGACGCTGCTACTCGTATCTGAAAGGTAGCCATTACCTTCAACAGATGTGACTTGTGGTGGTAAGGGTTCCCCCGTAGGTAGTGGTTCCCGAGATTTCGATATGTTTGCCGCATTTTTCATCGCTGCGTCTTGAGCTAGAATCGACCCGGCTATAAAGTCGTTGGATGGACCCAGAGGATTTTCAACATTTTCAGCAGTAGGTGGAGTCGTAAGCGGCGGAGATGGAACAGTAGCGTCCGTACCTTCAGTCATGGTGGGCTTGATGAGTGGGCGTTCCGGAGTAACATCTCGTTGCGGCTTCTTTTCTCGCACACTCCCAAAGGAAGGCAAAGCTGGCCTTGGCTTCATAACCTGGCCATCATCATCGTCGAAAGAAGGTGCTTCCTTCTTTTTCCCTCTACTTATGCTGAACCACGATCTCCTCGTTTGTGGACTTTGCACAATTGGAGAGTCCAGGGTGACAGTTGGAGCAGCCGATCCGACGATCACGTTAGTTTCATCAAAACTAACACGGTTGGCCTTCTTTCTGGGAACCGCAAGCTCCTCCGGACTGTCATTGGATATGCTTCCTTTCTGTGTTTCTGACGCAAGTGGTGATGACCCTCGAGCAGCTCCTGGATGTTTCAACGCAGATTTGCGAGGGGATATGGACCGCGGCGGAGGCTGGTGCTTCACAAGTAGGTTTTCGGATGGCGACTTGGCAAAGTGTGTAGCTCGTGCTGGGCTCACAGAATTTACCCTCCCACCTCGAATGCTTCCTTTGGCGGTTGGTGTTACCTCGTCCGCAGGCACTTCCAGATTCACATCACTGGCCAGGATACTTTGTTGCGATTGCCGACCAAGTTCGGGCGAAATATGTCCCTTGCCCCTCCCCGCAACTGATCTTGGTAGGGTTTGTGGAGAAGTTGTTCGGTATCGTGTAGTGTTCGTATCCAGCTTGGGAACATCATGTTGCGCCTTTATTGGGGTATCATCTTCCTCCTCCTCCCTCTCTCTTTCCTCTCTTACAATTGATGGCTTCTTAACGAGTGGAGAACCTTCCTGGTTATTTGATGCTGTAGCGTTAGTAGTATAATCATCATCTCCATCTGACGAATTTGGTATATATGATGCCTGATCGCTTTCCGAATCGCTCGAAACTACTTTCTTCTTCTCCCGCCCAGGCGAATCTTGGACACTTTGCGAAACAGCTTCCGGTCTGGTTATTCGGTCTGATCTTGATTCCAGAGCCCTCTTTGGCACGGAGTTTTGTACGGTTGCAGCTTCCATCGCATCGATAGCAGTTCCCCTCGGTTTTGCTCCCATTGTCTTGTCGGCAAGATGTGTTCCTACTGCTTGCTTTGGCGCAACTCTTTTCTTCTTCTTGACGGGTGCATTCGCTGCGTCGTACATTCGTTGCTCAATAGCCAATACCTCCGCTTGAGGTAAAAAACTTCGGGTATTGGGATCATAGACCAGACTGTTGTTAGTAGGGGAGGTTATCGTTGGCGGTTTTACCCTTTGAGGTGCTGATGTTAGCCGTCTGTGTGTGAGAATGGGTGACGCAGGTCTTGAGCTCGTAGGCAAAGAAAAATTGACGGACCCTCTATGCGACGGAGTTCCACCTCTCTCTTGTAGACTAACTAGACTCGAATCTCTCTGTCCCGCTCGCCCGTTGCGCGATGCCATCGTCGGTCCCAAACTTGATCCTCGTCCGCTCGGTTTATTTGGTGGAGGAGAGGCGACACGCACTGGGGACACATCCAAGCTGGCCGCTCGTCGATGGGATTTCTCTGGAATGGCTGGCCGTATATTCTTTGGGAGTGCAGGAACCGGCGGTGCATCTGCCGCACTAGGTACTGGCTGCGATGACCGTAAGGGAGATGGATCTCGGAAGGTTCTCTCCGACATGGAGCTCGAACTTCCCCTCCGTTCCAAGGAAGGTTTTCCTGAACCCGCACTGCCCGTAGAAGCTACCGAGCCAGCTCGTCTTAAGGTCCTCTTGGTCTGTACATCGGCGACGGATGTGGGAGTGGTTGGCCTAGATCGCAGAGCTGCGGCGGCGGCAGCGGAGGATAAAGAAGCATTCGACGTGCGGTTGTTCAGAAAAGCTTGCGCCGCAGCGACGGCCGCGTTGGAATTGACATTTGGACCGTTGAGGGGCTATATAGATAGATGTCGTTAGTCGTCTTGTCTCTGTAATTAAACCGTGGATAGGGTTCCGTCGTAGCGCTGCCGTGGTCTAGCCTGAAGGCCAGCGCTCCGACTGCGGTCGTCGCATCGCGAGGATTTCTGGGTCGAGGGTTCTAGCATGTATCATGGGAATTGGCACCTACCGGGTTCGAGGCGGCTCTCCGCCTTCTGTTCCCAAACATGGCGAGGTTTGGGGGGTCGGCGTAGGACCTGTGCCAATCACGGCTCAATCAAAACACGAAGCTATCCACATGGACGAGAGGAGGTTGTTGATCAGGTCGTGGAGGAGGATGAGGATTTGGCAACACACATGGAGTGCTCGTTTCAACGGTGGCCCCGGCTATGACGACGGCACGGCGGGTTTTGGCGAGGGAGGGAGCTGGTGGGAGCTTGATGTTGCTGGGATGAGGGATTCACTGGGCGTGTGCAACGTTGAGATTGGCTGCAGGTGGTTGTTGGACAAGTCACACAACTACCCTCCATACGGAGCCTGGACCGGGAATCTGCTTGCGGAAGGGCACTGGGCGATCGGTTGCAATGCGACGTGAAGGACGACGATGACACTTTATATTTGGACTGAGTACACTATGTGTCGACGTCGACGACGAGGAAGCAAGCAGCAGGAGGATCTTATGGAGGAGACAGAGAGAGAGTTCTTGGTTGCACCACGCATTACTCGCAGTCGCAGTCGAGGTTGGTGGATTGGCTGCCGTAAGTGAGAGTGAGAGTGACCATTTGCATAGGTGCATAGGTGCATAGGTGCATAGGTGCATAGGTGCATAGGTGCATAGGTGCATAGGTGCATAGGTGCATAGGTGCATAGGTGCATAGGTGCATCCAGCATCAGCATCAGCATCAGCATCAGCATCCAGCATCCAGCATACAGCATCCAGCATACAGCATCCAGCATCAGCATCCAGTAGCTGAGCGCTAGTACTTAGCTGAGCGCTGCGCCAGTAGCTACTGTAGGGGAATGTGGTGCCCAAACAATTGCCATGTCAATGTGTCTCCATACGCAAATGGCTCAGCAACCACCAAACACGGACACGGAAGAGTTTCGGGTGGCAGTTAGATAACAACTCTACATGTTCCATCATGATTTGGTCGGGCGGTCTTTCTGGTTTGGCATATACTATAGTAGATGTACTACAGTAGACATGCTATAGTAGACATGCTATAGTAGACTATAGTACCAAGTAGACTCGTTCCTTCCATGCATACCTAGGTATCATACTGACACTGACACTGTAGCTTTGTTGATAGGCGGGTCTAGAGTCAGCCATGACGTCGTTTGCAAAAAGGCAAGTGCAGGAAGCTGCAGATGCAGATGCAGATGCGGATGTGGAGATTTATGGGCCATACAAGTACTTAGTAAGCCTTCAAGCACAGCGGCAGGAGCTGACTCGGCACGTGCCCAGAGGCACCCCTTGAGCCCGACCCCGAGCCCGACCCCGAGCCCGACCCTTTTCTGTAGGAGTCGACTTGGAAGGATAAGCGAAAGCATGCACATTCTCGTATATATACCTACCTATAGGTACCCAGCTATGTTCCAAGCGAGCTACACTTGGTCTCTGTGGACAGAAAGGTAGCTGTGCTACCTCTCAAAATTGCCGAGGTTCTCAGGAACGACTCTGGCCGACGTGTATTGCATCTTACTAATAGGTATACTGTACTCGAGCACTCGTACTGTAACGATAGGTATACAGTTACGACATTGCCCATCCAACCCCATTTTCGAAGTTCCTAATACAGTAAAGTATTAATATTGCCAATTCAACCCCATCTTCAAAGTTTCTAATAAAGTAACTGTCACCACATTCCAATTCTCAATACTCGCACAATCACATCCCAATTGCAGGTTGACGAACGCAAGGACAAAATGACAACCCCATCCCCACCCCCACTCCCCCTCCATCCAGACATCAAGCAATCCTACCTCCCAACCCATGACCTAACATACCACACTCTCTCCGCCGGTTCCCCATCGAATCCTCTCATTCTCCTCGTCCATGGATTCCCTGAACTCGCTTTCTCATGGCGCAAGATAATGGTCCCACTTGCAGCCGAGGGCTACCATGTAGTGGCCTTTGATCAACGAGGCTATGGCTTCACAACAGGTTGGGATACCCGTTCCTTCGATGAGGTAGATATGAAGACCTTCTCATTCATACGATTGGTCCGGGATGTGGTTATATTAGTACATGCTCTGGGTCATAAGGAGGTGGAATGTGTCATCGGTCATGATTTTGGAGGGTTGACTGCGGGAACGTGTTCGTTGATTCGGCCTGATGTATTCAAATCGTGAGTCTTTTTCTTTCCAGATATCAAGACATTGAAAATGACAAACCCCAGTGTAGTAGTAATGTCCCACCCCTTCAAAGGTGCTCCATCTCTCCCCTCCGCTCCCAATTCCACTTCTGCCCCAGGAGGGAAGAAAGAAGACGTCCACCAAGCACTAGCCTCTCTAGATCCTCCCAGAAAACACTACAAATGGTACTACTCCACCCTCCCCGCAGCATCAGAAATGCTCAACCCAAAGGAAGACCTACATACCTTCCTCCGCGGTTACTTTCACCTCAAATCCGCCACCTGGACCCCCAACAACCCGCATCCCCTCTCCTCCTGGTCCGCTCCTGAGCTCTCCCAGCTCCCAAGCTACTACACAATGCCCCTCCACGCCTCCATGCGCGAAGCAGTATCCCTCTCCATGGCCGGCGAAGACCCTCTCGCTAGCACCTCCTGGCTCAGCGAGCAGGACCTCGCAGTCTACACTGAAACCTGGGCGAAAACTGGTTTCCAAGGTGCCCTGAATTGGTATCGTGTTGCCACCAATCCCGCCAGTTTGGTGGAGTTGGAGGTTTTTGCTGGGAGGACCGTTGGTATTCCGGCGCTGTATGTGGCGGGTGAGAAGGATTGGGGGAGTTATCAGGAGCCTGGCGCGCTGGAGGGGATGGGGAACGTGTATACTGATTTTAGGGGTGTGGTGATGGTCAAGGAAGCTGGGCATTGGGTACAACAAGAGCAGCCTGAGAAAGTGGTGGGGATTCTGGTCAAGTTCCTAGGAGATGTTAGGAGGGAGAGGGTTAGTTTTTGATGATGAGTGGGATGGGATGGGATAGGGGATGACCAACTCGTTGAATAACTTGTTGATTTGATTGAAACTCCACACATGGTATTCGGCACTTCTCCTTTTTGCTGTACCTTAACGGTTGTATCTTGTCATGTCAAAGATATTCCACTCTGTCCCTTCGTTAGAGGAAACCAAAGAGAGAATCAACCAGCTTCTCATTTGGTCTATGTCTGGCTCATATTCGGACCGTAAACCCGAGAAGCCTACTAGTCTCATTTGGTAGACAGTAAAGTGGCTGTATGTCTCTTGTCATCCTACTTTTCACGTCTACTGCGATGTATCGGTAGGTGGTCCCCAACTTATCATTGCAGAAATAAGGTAGCCCCAGAAGGGATTGCTAGTCTCGCGGCAGTCGAGGAAAGCTCGTTGTTCCGCCCTTCTGCTACGTTAACTTGACTACAGTAATTAACTCAGATATTCATGGTAACTGATTCGATTGCCTTCATGTCACCTATTGGCCATCTCAACTGTCAAGCGAGCTAGTGTTCTTTTGACACAAACGGCAGTCTTGGACCACGAATCAGCGAATACGTATGGAACTTGCCGAGAACAGCGAGGTCCCTTTTTCTCACTTTGATAGTTGGATTTGGTTGGACCATTTCACGAAAGCACGTTAAGATACCTCCAATATTTGGCCGTCAAGCTTGCAGTCATCTTCGTAATACCTTCGAAAAATTATCGACCCCAATTCTCTTACGTTGGTTGAATTGGTCCACGCACCTTGGTGTTATCAGAAAGATTAGAAGAGAATAGGGTAGAATATTTTGCTACTGGTGCGCCAAATCGTTTCAAAGGACGACCAGAATTTTCCAATTTGGTCAACTAGGCGCTAGAGTAGTTTTAAGATCCGATAGTCGGACTCTTTAATCTACACCTTATTCTTACTTTATAACCCCTAATTTATTTTAGTAGAGTAGCTAGTGAAACCCGCCTTATTTAGATACTAAGGCTTCTATTAAAGCTATTTATAGATTTAACTATATCGTACTATTAGTATTAGTTAAATCCTTGTCTTTTAACCTCTCGCGACGCGTCTTTAACCTTAGAGTCGAGTGACCTTCGTAGCTATAGATATTATCTATTATAATATATATTAATACTATTATACTATGTTAAAAGAACGATCCTTAGACCTCTTTTAATTATCCTACGATTAATTCTAAAAGATCTTAAGTGAAAACCTTATTCTTCGACGCCGAATCCCCTTATTTTAAACCGCGAGGCCTTACGCTATAGTTTACCCTCGGAGTTTCAACTTCTAGAAGTTCTAAGGAAGGCGCTATAGTTCTATACTTAGTAACGTTAAAGTTTAATACTAAAACTTTAAACCTCTTAAACCTAATACTATATAATACTCTTATATTTCCGGATACTACTTATTAGAATATATATATTATCTCAAGTAGCTTTATTATCGAAAACCTAAGATTAATTACCCTAATTATTATTATTATTCTCCGGATTAGAAGACTTAGTATTATCTATAGGCCGCCTTATAGCTAGACTAAGAGATAAACTAGAGACTACTCCTCCGATACTACTAAGCTATATTTATATACCTATAGTACTAGTACCTAAATTAGCGGTATTACCCTTAATACCTTTAACCCTTAATTTAGAGCTCTATTATACTCTTTCGACTACTCCGATAACCGCTTATTAAGCGGAATTCCTAATTATATCTCTAACTTTCCTTAACCCTATAGTGCCTTACTTACCTATATATAAGATATATAGAAAGTTTAAGGGTAATAATAGTACTATACGCTAGCTTACTAGATTATAATACGATTTTAAGGCTATAAACTATTTTAATCTAACTCTAGAAATATTTTTTTAAGCTATTAATATTCTACTTAATAGCTCTACTACTATATAGCTAGACTTAGAGCTAGAGTTTAGAGCTATTATTAATAAGAAAGAGACCGCTACTAAGAAGTAGGTCATATTATTTAAGTAAGCTTTTAAGGCTAAATATTTAATTATAGTCTTTAATATTACTAAGATTAACGTTTAGTATAATATTAAGAACTTATTATAAGATAAGGAAGAGTCCTTATCTATATACTATTAGTATACTATAGTCTTACTTCGATAAGCTTATAACAAGAACGCTAGTAGGTTAGCTATAAGTCCTACGATTAGCTTTATTAAGAAGGTTATATTTAATAGTATTATTATAGCCTTTATTAAAAGACTTTATAATAGTAAATTATAATATATAGCTCTTTGAAAATCTATATTATCTTATAGTACCTTACAAAAGGCTTTAGACCTAGTTAAGAACGCCTAAACTATACTAAAGACTATAAAGGAAATAGAAGAGCGCTATAATAAGAAGATTAAGTCGAAGAAGCTAAGATAACTCTACTAAAAGTAATATAGTATATCGGCCTCTATACTACTAGCTAAGCTTAACGCTAGCTAGATTATAGCTCCGATTACTATAGAAAAGAAGGCTTATACTCTAAAGACTTTAACCTTAACTCCGATTAGGCTAAGTACCTTAATAGATTCTATTTAACCTTAAGGTTAAACTACTAGAGCTCTACTCTAGAACACTAATAATACCTAAAACACTTAACCTTAGAAGTCTAACTATATATCTAGAAGCTAGAGAAACAAGGTAGATAATATCTAAACTAAGCTATACTCCGGCTCTAATAGCTATATTATAGAACGTAACCGATCTAAGGATATATAAAATTTACTACTAAGATTAACCTTTAAATACCCTATTATTAATAAATCTAAGTCGTATAATTAAAAGGACGGTCTACTTTATATAAACTATAGGGATATTAGATATAAGTCTACTAATTATAAGAATAACCGCCTACTTACCTAGAAGAGAGTATATTTCAAATAAGTAGCCTTTAGTAGTAAGGTTAGTTTATATATAGTAAACCTATTAGCTAGAGAAATTCTAGAGTTATTAGATCGAGACTAGGACTAGACTACTTAGATCTTAGGGTCTAAGTACTATCTAGAAACCGCTATTAGTTACTACTAGATATTATATAAGGAGTTTATAAAGCCTTTAACCTTTAAATTAAAGGTATACGGTTTAAGTACCTTAACCTTAAACTCTAAGCTAGGTAAATCGAAGAAGAGATAATATATCTTAATTAATAACCTTATAAATTTAAATAATAATAAAGTAATAGATAATATTTAAACTAAGAATAAGAAAACAGAAGAGAAGGCTAAAAATAAAGCTAAGAAGAAAGCTAATAAGAAGGGAGTTAAGGCTATTTATATACTATATAAAATTATAAGATAAGAAAGCTTAGGACTAGTTAACTACTATACTCTAGCTATAAGAATTTAGGTTCTTTTAGACCTTATTAAATTCTTTTAAATTTTACTAAATAGTATAAAGGTATTTTATAAACTCTTAACTTATGAAAATAATAAGAAGTTAGTCGAGAAGCTAACTATATTTACTAATAATACTACTATCTTTAGATCTATAATATAAAAGATTATTATTATAAATATTAAGAAGAAAGCCTTTAATATTAACTATTTTATTAGAGTCTAAAAGAATAGCTAGACTATTAAAGTCTCTCTACTAACTTATATAATATAGGTAGATTCTAAGTCTAATCTTAATATTATCTCTATAGCCTTAGTAAAGGAAATAAAGCTTAAGCCTTATTCTCTATCTAAAAGATAATTTAGTAGTCTTATAATAAATACTACTAATAGTAGAAATATAGAATTAATATATTTTATCTAACTCGAAGTTAGAACTCTTAGAGTCTAGTAAGAGATTAAAGCCTTTATATAACCTTATAACTATAATAATATATACTTATTACTAGGTCTAATATAGTTATAAGATATAAATATAAAGATTAGAGTTCGTATATCTTAGATTAAGCTTAGAAACACCTTGATTAGTAAAAAGGTTATTACTATTATAGGTCTAAAGTTCGTTCTATTTAAAGATATAAGCTATTAATATACCTTAAATACTACGAAAGTTAAAGAAGGTTAAAAAGATAGTAGAGCTATTTAAAAGTAATATACTATCTAGCTTAGATAATAAAAGTAAGTCTTCTAATAATCTAGAAAACTAAACTTTAATTATTATCTTAAATAAAACGTAAAAAGGTTTAGTACGTAGTATTTACCCCTATTATATATCTCTAAGTCTAAGTCCTTAGACAAAGACGTAGATATTATCTATAAGGAGGAGCGTTACTTAAATAGCTTAATAGCTATTATTAGATACGATATAATAAGGGCTATTAAACCTATATTTAAAGCTCTAGAATTAATACTAGAAGAGGAACTATTTAAAACTAAAGAATTAGTAGTACCTCGCCTTACTAAAGAAAATAAAAGAGAGATCGTACTACTATAAGTATATAGCTCGTTAAGTATATTAGAGCCTATACTAGCTACCTTACGGAGATCTATAATAATAAAATTAAAGTATATATCTAGTACTCTAGCTAACTTAAAAGAGTCTTAGTACTAAAAAGAGTTAAGAGAGCTAGGTTTTATAGAACTATACTAATCGCTAAACTATAAGACCTTAGAGTAGAAGTAGTTACTAGATTCCGAACGACCGCTAGAGCTATATCTAATATACTATTATTCTATTAAATAAGTATTATCTAGAAACTTAGACTTAGATATTAAGAAGTAGTTTTAAATAGTTAGGACTAAGATTAGAGCTAATATAAAGGAAGATTAGTAAAAGAAATTATAGCGCCTTCTATATACCTATAGAGATTTAGATATAAAAGACCTATAAAACTTACTACTAATAGATCTATATACTTATAGAGTTCGCTTAAAGGTAGGTATAAAACTATAGTTAGTCCTATAATAAAGATACTAGTCTCTAGGAAAGGAATACTAGCTTATAGTTTCTATAAAAGAACTATAGTAGCTAATAAGGAATTATTAGACTAGAATACTTAGGTATAGCTAGTTAATAAGTTACTAGACTTAGGATCTTAGAAGAAGCCGAGAATTATATTTAACTATAGTAATATTAAGGAGAATATTCCTAGTTATTATATAGAGTTATTTTTAAAGCTTTATAACTACTTAGGAGATCTAAGATATAAGAAGTTTCTTAAGTTTAATCTAAAGAACGCTTATTAGATTATACTTATTTATTTAAAAAATAAATACTTATTTACTTTTATGATTAGTAGAATCGGATAACTTTAACCTACTTATATACTATAAGGCTCTAGGACCGCTAGTTATAGTATAACCGAATTAATATATATAATATTAGACTAGATTCCGCCGTTAGAGCCTAGAACTAAGCCTAAACCTAGATATAGTCTATACCTAGGACAACTATCTATACTTATAAGATCTAATAAGAATATACTACTATAGTATAGTTTTTATATTAATAATATTATATCTAGCGTTTAGGACTTTAAATAAGGGTATAAGTTTATATTAGAGGAGCTACTTCTAAAAGTAACTTAGATAAAAATATACTTATCCTTTAAGAAAATAAAGCTCTTTATAGATAAGGTTTTAGCTTTAGGTATTATTTATAAGTCCGGAGGGGTTATTAATACTAAGTTAGAGCGCTTAAATAAAATCTACGAATAGCTAGTACCTAAGAACCCTAAGTATATCCGAGAATTTATAAGTACTATTAGTATTATATAATATTTCGTAAAAAACTTCTTAGAACTTAAGATACTACTATTATAATTTACTAGATTAGTAGATTAGCGGTAGGGTAAAGCTAAGTAGTACTTGTTTAACCTCTTATAATAGAAATACTTAGAGGTTTTAGATATATATAGCTAGGATAATATATTATTACTAGTATATATATATTTAGATACAAGTAAATAAGGTAGAGGTTATATAATAACCTAGATTAGAGATAGTAAAGAGGTACTAATCCTATATAATACCTTTATATTTATAAAATCTTAGTAGAACTATAGTACTTATAAGTAAGAACTTTATATAATCGTAGAGTTTATCTAGAAGTTTAACTATATATTCTAAGGACTAGTTAAATCTATAATCTATATAGATTATTAACCGCTTATATATTTTCTAAAGGCCTTATATATTAGAGGTATTTATATAAGATAGGTATCTAAATTAAGATAGCTAAATCTAGAGATTAAGTAGATTCCTAGGTCTTATAATAAGATTATAGACGTATTATCGAGAACGCTATTCTATAACGTTAAAGAGAAGTTTAAATACCTAGATAAGTTTAGTTACTCTAAGAACTTAAACGGTATAATAGCCGGAGAAGAGCCTTAATAAATCTAGAAGAATAATAAAGGAGGTTATAAGGAACTTATCGCTAAAGTTAGTAACCTAATATAAGATAAGGAATTACGTTATCTAATACTAGGAGGGGAGTCCGTCTAGATATTATCTAGCGCGTAGGTTTCTTTATTTATAGCCTAGCTTTACTAGAATAATAAGACGGGAGAGGAATAGCTAAAAGCTAAATATATTCCGGCGATCCTAGATTTATTTAAGATATATCTTAGAGATAGAATCTTTATTAGCTAATAAATAGTATAATAGAAATATTATAGCTATCCCTAGTATAAGGATATAGCTATATTTATAACTATAGCTAAATACCCGGAAGCCTACGTTATAAAGATATAGTAAATAGCTTTTTATATTAGATAATAAAAGCGTTTTATATTTTAATCTAAGAGGCGTTACTAAATAGTATATTATAACTAAGGAGGTCTCTTTAGTCCTCTATATAGCTTATAATAAAGGCGGCTATTTCTAGGCGGCTATTACGATTTATAAGATATCTAAAGTCTATTAGCTAAATATAGCTAAGGATACTAAAGATTATATCCTCGGATACTATTAGTATACTAAATATAGTACTACTCGGAGGACTTAAACCTTATCTAAAGTTATAGTATCCTAAGCTATAGAATTACTTAGAGCCGACTAAATAGGACTATTTCTAGACTTTAAAGATAGTAGAGTTTACTAGATCCTCCTAGTAATTAATTATTTTACTTACTATACTTAGGTAAAAGTATTTAATTAGAATAACTTATTAGTAGTTATTAAGTTCTTATTAGAGATCTTTATAGTATATATTACTTCGATTAGAATCTATATAGACCCGGGACTATACTTCGGAGCCGAAACTATTAAATAGGTATAGTTAGAAGGTATTATATAGACTATATTACTATTAGAAGCTAAGATAGCTATAGGTATAGTAGAGAAGGTAGTAAATGTCTTAAAATAAGTTCTTGAAAAGAATTATCCGATTTTTTAGAAGTAGCTAGATTACCTTAATAAAGTACTCTACGACTTTAATAATTAATATTATAACGACACGCACAGCTGATGGACCGCACACGAATGCACGACTAAGCCAGGTGTAAGTTTGGCACTGTGGAACTGTCTATTCGAAGATTCTAAGCTAAGGAGAAGAGGAGAGCTCGAGAGAGCTCGAGTCTACATACATGGTATAGGTCGCTAAGCGACGCCACGTGATACAAGTGGCACGTGATGGTCAGAACCGTCACAAATATATTAGTTATCTTAGCTATAGTCTCTTTAAGATTATATATAGATTTAAGGCTATAAACGCTATCTAGAGATAGTTTCTATCTTACTAGCGCTAGTTTTTAGGTATTATACTATTAGTCGAAAAAGCGGAAACTATTTTACCAAATAATACTATTTATACTAACTTAGTTATTAACTATATTATCCGATAATAGGAATTAAGAATTAAGGTAGATTAGAGGTCTAACCTAGCTAGGTAAAGAACAAAAGAGAAGTATAATTAAGGTATTATTTAGAATATAACTTTAACTCTAGGTTAGCTTATTATATTATATAATAAGAAGTAGTCTAGTAAGAAGATATAACTATATTAGAGGAGACCTTTTATAATTAGTAGATATAGAGGAGAGCTTAGGAGGTTCTATTTAATTCGCTAAATTAATAGATAACTTATCTAAGAATACTTTTATAGTAATTACCTTGAAGCTTTTTATATAAGAGAGAACTATCTTATTATAAAATTAGAAGTAGAATTACTAATATTTCAAAATATACGTCTAGGTATAGTAGTATTTAAACTACTAAAGGAGGTTCGTATAATAGCTAGGGCCTATCTAACTTAAGTTATAGTCTTTAGATTCGCGATTTCGACCTCTAGGTTAGGTCTTTTAGTTAGCCGAGCGCCGTCCGGTTACCGTATAGTAGTCCTTGTATTAGGAGGCTTCGCTTAGGGGGTTTACTAAGAGGGTATTATATAATATAGATTATATCTATAGAAGGATATAAAAAGATAATTCTAAGCTCTATAAGATATATAGCTATTATATAGCGGAGGGACTATTTAATTCGAGCATTTAAGCTATACTTTGTATATAATTAGAGGTTTTACCCCTAGGTTTTAAGTAGTCGGTCCTCTTATCGACTTAGGGGAGTCTGTGGACCGAGGGAGTAGATGGAGGGAGTAATCGGTTAGGTGGCTTTAGCCACGCTAATTTGGTCACCTAGGCGCTAGAGTAGTTTTAAGATCCGACAGTCGGACTCTTCAATCTACACCTCATTCCCACTTCATAACCCCTGATTTATTTGCCGTATGTGCTATTATTGTAGCTCAGAGGTTTCGTGCTTAGGCACTACTTCCATCGGAGTCGGACCAGCTGCCCACCTTCGCTGAACAGTGTTATTTGCCCCCACACAAGCACGTCCCAGTTAGCCGAAGTTTACAACCAAAGTTATGCATAACAGGTCATCTCGAGAGAGTTGTACATCGATAGCGTCGCAGCCGCTTCGGTATCGCTTCCAAGGCTTGATACTGCAAATGGAAGATGCTACAAGTTCGTCCGTAACGTGATGTCAGCACAAGTCCTGCGACTCATCTCAGTATAATAGCTTTAGGTGGTTCTGCTGGACGAAACCGGATGTTAGATTGCTGTTTCTCACGGTTATGACGATTTTAGGCACGGCATGAAGGTTTACAGTACAAACCCAGGCGCTGTGTTTCCGGAAAAGGTGTATTTTCAGATGAAGAACGGGACTGTTTTACTAACGCTGTTAGCCCTCTACGACCCGCTATTTAGCAACAACGTCCAACGTCCTATCAAAAGACTGTATTATAAGTGAATCAACCTTTTATATATCCGAGCTGGGTTTCTAGAGATTAGTCCATTTAACCTTTTCCGGAAACACAGCGCCTGGGTCTGTAGTTTCCAAAACGGAGCTTCCCGCGCAGACGTTACTAGAAAGTTCAGCACTGTCTACGCTCGAGCTAACGTACTTTCAATAAATGTTCAGCTGCCTTTCATTTCTTGCGATTGGTCGGAGATGGGCACACCCAAAGAAAGGCATCGGGTTGGCACGCAAGGCACGTTGGGCAAGCGGTGTTGTTCGTGACTTGCAAGTGGACCACGATGGCCAGGTCCCGAATATGTTCCATGCCTGGTTTTACAAGTGAAAGGAGATAGCTTGTCGGCGTCTTCCAAGAAGGACTTCGCCCGGTACTATTTCCCGTTCCCCTCAGCCGTCAACGGTCTTTCCTCCAATAGCAATACCCTTCCCAAGCCCTATCGGTAGTCAATAAGCTTAACATCTAAGTTAAGCTCGAACCGCTAGTCTGGCACCGCATAGCGTTGCGTCACATCACCTAAACTTTGCTTGAATATTGATTCTTTCAGAGTCAGATCAACACCAAACGCTCGAACTATCATGGAACATGGATGGTCCGTGATGAGATCTAGTCGATGATACATTGTTCAGTTCCCCATCAACTCTTCTTCTTCTCACGCCTCCCGATGTCGATTCTGCGCCCACCACTCTGTAGGATGCAGACGTCAACTTCAAATGTCCTTCAGTGCTTGCCACTGAGTCAGAACCCATCTCGAAGAGAATCCCCAGATTCGAAAATGTCAAATACATCCACACAAATTTCCACCATTTCCACCATTTCCACCATTTCAACCATTGCGCAGCCCAAAAGGGAACACACAAGAAAAGGGGGCCCTCGGTCTCGCGGAGGCTGCACTACATGCAAGTAAGTAAACATTCGAGGTTGAAGAGCCATTTGCCATCCTACTCCAAGCTGACAAGAAGACCAGGATTCGAAGGGTCAAGTGCGGAGAAGAAAGACCAGGTAAGTCGGGAAACATGTTTCTATGTACAAGTATTCTGAGCTTCTTCTCCGCATTCAAGGCTGTCTGAGATGCGAAAAGTTTGGGATGAAATGCGACGGGTATACGAATACAAAAATTAAACGAGCGCCACCTCGAGCTCTCCGAAAGGAAAAGCCCGACCGACCACTCCCCCTTCCCATCGCTCCAGCCTCAAGGATTGCTGTCTCGTCACCATTTCAAGACCAAGTCGAGTATCAATACTTCCGGCTCTTCTGCGACGAAAGCTCGGAAAGGTTTTCGGATAGCAAGGATAATTATTTCTGGAAAATTGTGATTCCACAGGCGTGTCATGCCGAAGATTGCGTCAAAAAGTGCGTGATTGCACTTGTCGCATTAGATAGAGCATACCGCTCGCGGCAGCTATGTTTGGAGTCAGAATCGGAGTCTCCTGCTTCGGAAGATAGTGGTAATCAGAGTCTTAGTGGGGACAGGTTTGCATTCATAGGCTTCATTCTGATATATTGCTAATCGCAAGTTCACAGCTATCACAGGCACCGCAACTACGCTCTACGCAAGTATGGGCGCGCCATCTTGGGAGTACAAGATATGATGGAGAGAGGCACGAACAATGTACGGCTTGCTTTGATAGCGGCCTTTCTTATATATTCTTTCGAGATTCTGGACGGGAATATCGGCTCAGCAATTAACCAGTTATGTTCGGCAGTCAAACTCCTGTACAGGGACCCAAGATTCCAAGAATTCAGCCGCTCTTCCGTTTCCACTCGGCTCCCGACAGTTGATAGCGACATTTCCACGGCCATGTCCCGCGTCTGGTTGGATTGCACCAAATACACCCGAGTCGAAATCAAACGAAATTGTCCCAATGACATCCGGAAGAAACAGAAAGAGCTGGCTGAGCTCCAACCAAATCTCATTCCATTCAGTACACTGAGAGAGGCTCAGGCCACCTGGGATGCACTGGAAGGAATTGTTTCCGCTACGCTGCGTGGAGGTGGGAATCTGTCCGAGACCAGCAAAGAAACCGATGTGGTCAAAGCGATGCAAAGATGGGCAGCAGCATTTGAACCGATCATGAGACAGGCACAAACCTTTGAGCGAGAAAGCGATCTCGTTGGAACGCTCAGTCTACGGGCACAATGGCTACGTTGTCAATTCGGACTACTGATTCGTACCGGAACTTGGTCAATATCGCTCCGGGACCAGATCTTCTCCATATTCAAGGAGTTTGTTGCTCTAGGACGCTTAATTGTAGAGAATCCTTCTTTCCAGAGGGGATATACCGTTGCCACTGGAATGATGCCCATTCTCTTTGTCGTTGCTCTTCGATGTCGTCGCACACAGGTTGGGGAAGACGCCCTAGAGGTTTTAAGGGATATGAGGCCAAGACGCGAGGGATTTTGGTAAGTCTCCCTTCTCGTAATCAAGGACACGATATGAATTCTACGGAGCAACGATATTGTTGAAAGGGATAGCACTGACTGATTCTATAGGGATAGCATAAGTTCAGTAAGAATAGTAGAGAACATGATACATTCACGAATCTTTGATGATTTCCTCACGCAAGAGGATTCAGGCACCAAGTTATTCCACAAGGACTACATAGTTGGAATTGTATACACCCCCTCCAACGAACATATCGAAGAAGTCATATCCGATATCTCGCAAAAATATCTCAATGACATGCGAGACTATGCGCCGCCAGTCAGTAACGTAAGCTCACCAAACACGTGAAACTCCGTTGCTGTAGTCTTTCTAATGGGGGAACACAGGTCTCGTCTGCCGCGAAGCCGATACCGCAAAATCGGATGGAAGAGGAGCCCGTGAGCGATCCGGAAGATGTGTGTGGGGAAGGAACGGAGTCCGAGAAGGTGTCTAGATTCTATAGCGGTATCGCTAATGCTATGAGTTTTGGGTTTCGGGTGGTGTTGGCGGATATCTTTGCAGGGCCGCATAGAAGCGTTGTTCCGAGGTAAAGTGCAAAAAGCCTACCTTCTGACCAGGGTTATAGAATGGTCATTCAAGAAACAATTTCTTCGGCTAATACAAGCCCTCGACCCTAATCGAAAACCTTGATGTTTTGTGTGAACCAATCTTTATATCATCCTAAAATCAGCAGGACTACTTGACACGCTACGCTACTTCATTACCAGCGGATTCTTTCATTCCGGTAGCTGTTTCAGTCGTCGCTCTACGTACTGTACAAACATATGAGAGTTGTACTATCTAGATAATAGTGAATTTCCGAATATCGATAGATACGAGGACGACGAGAATTGGCCAATGGTGTGTCACAACCTCGACCTATCTACCTCCGCACATACAGGGGGTTTCCGACCTCCTAGATGGCAGAATATCTTTATCCCCGAGACTTTCCTACGAGAAAAATAAATAAAATAAGAAAACAACCCATCAAGGGTCGGCTAAGATGAAAAACTAGATGAGACTGAAATTTTGTGTTCTTTTGGCTAGTTACGATCCCAAGCCTTCAGCCTAATAGGTTATTACTGGCATTTGAACGCCTGAGGTCTTGAACTTTCATGTGTTTTGGTGGGGCACAAGGGTTAGCGAGGGTAATGGGGCGACCTTCACTGTACCGATCCTTTGCGGCGGATATAGTAAGAGAAGTGGCAGTAGATTCTTTGCTAATAGCTTAATTCAGTAACACCTACTTCGTTATTCCAGTTATTTTGTCCAGTGAAAACAAATAAACGAAATTCGAAAAGGAATGTCTACTACTTTCCTTCTCTACTGGTGCCAACCCTCTGCTGCCAGTACATAAGGAAAAGATACGGCAGTGGAATAAATCGGCCGCCATCATTGCAGCACGCAAAACTACGATCATTCTGCTGCCACTTTCCATGTTCACATACACAGGTGAGGAACTTAGCAAATTGTGTCGAATAGCCCAAGAACAGCTCCACACGTGCCAATTAAGTGGTAGTAGTGATCAACATTCTATAAAAAGAGCTGATGCTCTGTGGTACCGAATATCCCGTGGAGTATCACCTTCCTGTTAAGCTGATACATAGGGCCCCTATTCCACTGGCTTTAGGTTTGTTGTAACACCCTACCATTTACCGAAAGAGAAAGCTCTAGAAGCTCATTTCCAGAACATCACTTGGCAGTGTTCTAGATCAAATCACCTGGTTACACTTGGTATGACTGATGTATCGCTGTTTGGGCGGGTTGAGTGGCAATGCTAAAGCTAACGCACCATTTTGATTTCACAAACAGTCCCAGCAGTTGCCAGCACGTTGTGTGTGATCGAAATTGTGTCACGTCGTTGGTCAAGATAGGTTGCAGTTGGCGGTGAAAGGTATCGAGTATGTTGAAAGTGCGGAGTAAATCAGCTTGATGCAGAAGGGCTACATCTTTAATGGTTCCATTCGCAGAAGAAAATGCTTGATATCATCAAACAACACCTTCGATATTGGTTCTTTTGTATCGTGACACCGTTGCAGTTATATATATATACAGGCGCATATAAGATGTTTAATTGGTGAACCTCCTTCACCAAGGACAGTTGAGGAAATGCACCATATTAGGTAGTCTTACTTCTTTAAACACCGTGTAGCAAATACTGCATGAATACCTATCGTCTACCATCTTGAGCTTGTAAATCATGCCTCTCTCGTCATATCTGTATCCAAATAACAGCACAGCCAAGACAGTACAACTCAGTAACACATCGCCAAGTTTTAAAATCTTACAGTGAACACCACATCTGCTATCTGTCTCACATCACAACCTACACATACGTTTTTCATCCATACCAAGAATCGGGCCAAGCTTAATGAAAAGCCACGCCGATAAGCCAAGATTTGTTGAAATGGAGGCCAAGAGGGATGTAGTCCACCAAAGACGTACAGATCTACCGCCAAGTCAGATGATCTCCCCGATATGCATATTCCATATTTTGACTCGAAAATCGTGTTACAAGGAGTCATATATATAAATGAAGGAGAGAGACGTTCCTTAATGTTCAATTGAGTCATCAACCAGCAAGTCCTTAATCCAAGCCACTTCAAAAAGAAACTGATAAACTCTCATTACTCCTTGAAATCGACGAAAGAGTCACAAACAAAATGCCACTACCAAACCACCAACTCACACTCTCTGGAGCTTGCAGATGCAATTCAATCCTCTTCGAAATCGACATCCCATCCTACAAAACTCGACCGACAGAAAACAAATCCAACCAGAGGCTCCCGCTTATCTTACCTACCACCAACCGCCACACCCACGTGGGCAAAACAAACGTTCTTCTCATACATTCTTCCCAACTCACGGTCTCATTTCCACCAACGACCCCACCCCCAACAACAATACAACCCCACACTTTCCTGCCGCTCCTCGACCCCAAACCCACCATTCCACCAAAGCCAGCGCGAGAATGGAAATCCATCATGCCCATGCTGCAAGATGCGAATCTCCAGTGCTCTTGCCTAACGATCAAGACTGTCGACTCAAAATCCAAAGTCTCTTGTTCAAGATGTGGAACCAAGCTTTTTGTGCCTTTAAATGATGAGATTATGGAGCTCCCTATCAAAATTTTGGTGACGGAAGGATTGAGAGAGGAACATCAGGAGTGGCTACTTCCCGAAAGGGGACTTCAATGGGATGGTAAGAGTATTATTGTGGAAGAGAGGATCGCCGACAGAGGTGCAGATGAGGGGGTGTTGAAGGATTATGGCAAGGCAAGGAGCGAGGGGATATACGGAAGGGTTGGAGCTTGAGGCTTCGCTTTCAACCAACAGATTATGGATGGTTGCTAAAATTTTTGGGATATGTAATCTATAGGCAGCAAGCTCGCTTACGGCTAAAGAGTTCATGTGAGTTGGAGTCAATGGTCTTCTTTCAATTGGAGTTAAAAAGGATCTTAATACCGATTTTGTTTTGTTTTATTCCTTTGCTGATGGAAAAGTTATGTGATGATTACAGTAAGATATTCCCATCCATGGAGAACATACATTAGCAACTAGTGGCAAAATTTCAAGAAATCCCTCCACAAAACTTCAAAAACTTGAACATATTAGTTGCTAGGTACTACACTGAGTGAAAATAAAAGCATGCCGACGATCTCAATATGTCCCCTTGATTATATCAGCCGCCTTCTCCGCCTGACCATAAACCCCAGCTTGTAATACGCCCGCCTGAATCAACGGAATGATACTCGCATCTACAACCCTCAATCCTCCAATTCCATAAACTTTCAAGTCACTGCCCACACAACCTCCTAGCTTCTCCGGCATCATCGCACAAGTACCAACGGGATGCGCAAGAGAAGGAAGTAAAGGTCCTGCTTTGAGCCCAGCAAGAAGCTGGTCATCTGTCTGGTATTGAGCACCTGGTGATATCTCAATTGGATTGAAGTGTGCGAGTTCTGGGGAAGCCCAGAAGGCGCGGGCATATTTTACTATCGCAAGTATGATTGAGGTGTCGACTGGATTCTGTAGTGTGTTGAATTGGACAATTGGTAGCTCGTGGGGATGCGTTAGATTCAAAGTTATGGTTCCGCGAGATGTGGGTTTATGAAACGGCATTGGTGCTGCACCGTTCCCTCGATGAGGGTAACCAACCACACCTGATGTGTTCGAAGTAAACCTTCTCGCAAGAATCTTTCGTTGGGCTTCATATCCACGAAGAAGCGGAGGGTATTTGTAGCCGCTCGGCAGGAAATCAATTGCATTTTGTGCCAGATAGTTTGCGGCTACGGAGCCAGCGGCAGTCGTAATCTGTGGTAGCGAGAGAAAGGCGGTCATGCCAGAGCGTCCCGAAGCGATCGGTCCGGTACGGCTCGTAAAGTATTCTTCCCAAACACTGGCATTGTACGTAGCATTGTTGAAAATGGAGTCAGGGTTTGGGAATAACTGATTCGATAAATTGAATTGCATGATGACCGTAGGATGATCTTGTAGGTTTGCGCCAACAGCTTGGAGATCCTTTTTAACTTTGATACCGGCCGCTTCCAGAACTTGCCTGGGACCAATACCACTCACTTGCAGCAGTTGAGGCGTCTGTACTGCTCCGGCTGCGAGTATGACTAGTTTGCAAGACGAAGTTAGTTTTCCCCCCTCGATACTAAGATAAGAAGAGCGGGCTTTCGAAAATAGGTTAAACAAAGTACAAACCTTCCTTCTTCGCATAAACTTCAGCGATTTTCTTGTCAGCCCTAGAAATGATCCTTACCCCCTTCGCAGTAAGACCACGAAACAAAATCTCGCTAACCGTCTGTCCCGTCAGAATATGAAGATTCTTCCGCGTCCTACAAACACTATCATAATACGCCCTCCGACTCGTATCTCTCACCCCGTCGCTGCTATCAACCGTGCTATCTACCCAACCTACACCTGGCCACTGCCCATTGTTAAAATCCCTCTTCTTCTCCACACCCTCCTGAGCATACCACGCATTCCAAAAGCTCAACAGATCCGGGTAAATGAAGTCATCAATCGAAGCATGAAGGGGACCACGATCATAGACTGATGGATCCCAGGTGATGTTCCATTGTCTCACTGTTGGTGGTGTGGGGGGTTGGAATGTAGTGCTCTTCTTGAAATAAGGAAGGAGATCGTTCCAGCCCCAGCCTAGATTACCGAGTTCTTCCCAAGCGTCGAAATCGGCTTTGCTTCCTCGGCCGTAGGCCATTCCGTTAACAACTGCATTAATTTAGCATTGTGAATTTTACTGCCCAGGATAGACGAAGGAGAATAGGGGTTATCTTTCATCCTGGTCAAAAAGCCCAAAACAAATAACAACTTACCACTTCCACCCCCAACAACAGCAGGAACAGCAACCCCAATCCTCCTCCCATTTAATCCCGGGATGGGCGCAGACGTAGGCCTCATCATAACACTCTCATCAACCGCACTAGCAAACGCAGGAATAATCGCCTCCGGTTTATCGTCGAAGAATCCCCTTTCGAGGACCAAGACACTGTCTAACACCCATTATCAACTGAAGTATTTGAACTATGAGAAATGAAACTTACTTTTCTCATCCTCACTCAACCGATTAGCAACTACCAACCCACTCACTCCACCCCCAACAATAACTAGTTTTTGAAAAATTTAGCTTTACCTCTGATCACATACTCATGAATGGCACAGCACTACGCAGTACCCAGGAACATACATACCATAATCAAAAGTCTTCCCTAAGATATCATCTCTATTTTCCAAGGGACATACTAACGCAGCAACTCGTGTCACCAATAAACCACCCAGCGAGAGGGCCTGCATCATGTTCAAAAACCCTCGCATGATGAGGTGGGATCATCAAATAAACCTGGTTTTCTTCTAGGAGATATACAGTATCTACAAGAGAGTGAGATAGTACGAAGGACACAACAAGTAATATACATTTACAAGCCAAGAATCCACAAACCCCGCTTGGTCAACTACACCATTCGCACCCAATAAGAGCAATACCCAGCATGAAGCCACAGTAAGATCACAACGCCAAACGCTTACTAACCACCTCATCACACAACAGAACCCTTGGCATCAGACCAGCCGACCACTTGATTTTGAAAGAAGAACGAATAAAATGACGGCAAACACTACTTAATTCCAATACAAGTATATAAACCAAGAATCAGAAACAGGCAACTCTCTCAAAAGTCGCCCGTTCCCACCTCACCCCATCCCCTACCAAAACCCAGTCCATAAAATACAAATACTGTTGTCCTTAGATACACCGCCAAACACCCCCATCCCATCTCTGTACCATCATACATTATTGTAAAAAACGCCAGGCCCATTTTTATAAATGCACCAATTCATCGTCGCCTCGTCCCATTAATCCATCCATCGATCCGGCCAATCATGATACACATAAACCTCTCATCGTCCAAGCCACTACAGGAACCCCTTACTCATACTCGGCTGCCTACTAATACTGCTCTTCCGCTTCGGAATTTCGATCCCATTTTCTTCAACTCCCGTGCCCCACGCCCCATTGCGACGCACGGCACCCGCTTTCCAGCCCTCGAGTTCACGTTCAAGTCGTAGAGCCTTCTCGCGTTCTTCCCGAAGCTCACGCTCAGCTCTACGAGCACTAAGTTGGTTGTTTGAGTCACTGCTTTGAAGCTCGTCAATTGTTTTGAGTAGTTTCTCGGCTCGGTCACGAGCACGGGCAACATCCTCCTCCAGTTGCGAGTTAATCTTATCGCGACGATCAATCTGGGACTGCAAGTCCTTGACTGTGCGGTCAACATTGCGGACAGAACGCTGTGATTTGTTGCGTTCATTTTCTTGAGTTTCGAGTTGTGCCTCGAGCTGAGAGGTTGAATTAGCAATGAATACACAGATATGATGATTGAATGAGCTTACCTCCTGGACTCGTCCATGTAAGAATCTCACATCTTGACTGGCACTTGAGTAACCCTTCGTCTCCAGATCTATGAGTTTCATTTGGTGCTCCTTGAGCGATTTCTCCAAAGCAGCCTTCTCCTTGTTGAGTTGCGCAGTCATCTCTCTCTCCGCCACGATATCTTTCTGCATCTCAGCAGCTAATGCTTCAGCACGCTTCATCTTACCAACAGCAGCCGCCGAAATATCCTCCTGTTGAGCAAGCGATGACTTGAGCTCAAGGAGTTCTCGGTCTATACCTGCAGCATTTCGTAATGCGGGACTGTCGCTTCGAGATAGATCGTCAAGTCCAGCCTTGGCTTCTTCCAAACGGGCTTCCAACCCACGCTTCTCCCTGTGGAGAATGTCTCGCTCCGCATTGAGGTCATCAATGGTAGTTCGTAGGCTTCGGACCTGGGAGAGAAAACCAACAATCTTTTCTTGCGCATCCTTATGAGCATTGACAGCTTCATCTCGGGAAGCCGAGAGATCGGACAGTGTAGTTTCAAGTCGTGCCTTCTCTTTCGACCAGGTGGAGCTGTTGAGGACCTCGTCATCCCACTTGGACCGAAGTTCGTCCAGTTCTTCTCGTAATCTGGTGCTTTCGGCCTGCTTGAAGAGCTTCTCCTCTCTTGCAACATCCAACTCATTGGTGAGAGTCGCAAACTCGGCTTGGTACTTCTTGCGAGTTTGCTCCATGCTGGATTCCTTATCTTCGATATCTATGGCTCTCTGGCTTCTATAATCTTCGAGCTCATGCTGTAGACGCTTTCTTGCTTGTACAGCAGCTTCCAGATCGGCAGATATGTCTTCTAGCTTCTCCTCATATCGTTGACCTTGTCGTTGGAGGTCCTCAATGGTAGCATCCATCTGCTTGCGCTCCGACATGATTTCAGCACATGTCTCTTCCACCTCCTTCGCTTGTGTTCTGGCAAATTGCTCTGCTCTTGATGCCTTGAGGACTGCAATCTCGGCTTGCTCCAATTTGCTAAAATACTCGTCTGCGCGGCTCTTGTACAAAGATAAGCTCGAAGTGACATCAACTAATTTAGAGGATTCAGCATCGAGTCGAATTTGGAGGTCAGCAAATTCTTGTAAAAGTTGGCTTCGACTAGCCGCATCCTGGTCTCTCTGGAGAGTCATTTCTTCCAAGTCGGATCTGGCATCTCTCAAGTCAACTTCCAAGGTTGCACGGGCATGTTTGAGTCCCTCAAGATGTTTCTTGGTATCAATCAGGTCTACCACAGTATCCTTATGAGCATGTAGAATAGATCTCCGGGATTCCTCTTGGCTGGTGAGGAGTTCAAAGAGTTCCTGGTGAGACTTGGTCTGAACATCGCGGATTGACAACTCGCCAGATTGAATGATTTTTTCTAGACCAGACACCTTCTTAGCTGAGTCGTCCAGCAGCTCATGGAGCCTACTATTGGCTTGCTCCAACTTCTGAACACGGCGTAGTGATGGACTATCCTCAGACCATAATTCTCGGGATGGCGTCGATAGCTCCAGTTGACTTTGCAGGTGTCTGTTTTGCATCTGTGTCATTTGCAATTGGTTTTGTAGCTCTTCAACATCAGCCTTGAGATCCATGCGATTATTGAAGCTCAAGATATCAGCAGTTCTGTCCGATCTTGCCGAGTCTTGGGCAGCATCTGCTCCATTACTGCTGGGAAATCTTCTTGTAGGTGTAGAGACATTGGATTGGGCCCTGGCATTAAGCTTCTCTCGAAGACGGGTTGGAGACTGGCCAAATGGAGCTTGGTTTGGATTGATTTCCTCCAACCTAGGGCGGGTCGGAGATTTATCAGGAGATTCGCCAAACTCATCCTCGTATCTTCTTCGTAGATCAGAAAGTTGTGACTCTGCATTCGATCGTCCGGCAGACTGGACGCGGAGATTATTTTGTAGCTCCTCAATCTTCTGAGTAAGACTGGGAACGAGATTTGGCGACTTGTTGGGGCTACGATCGCTCCCTCCATCGTATTGCGGCACGGGTGGCGTTTTCATCTCGGGATCGACAAGCTTCATAAGCTCAAGAACCTCTTTCTCGCGAGTGTCAATAATAGACTGGAGCTGTCGGTTCTTTGCTTGTGCCTGAGAATGAAGTTGGCGTTCGTCCTCCAATTTGCGGTTAGCCTCGGCCAGTTGGCTAGTAAAATTCGACGATGCCAATTCGGCATTCCTATTAGCCTTGTGTTCGCGGGCAACCTCATGATTGAGATCTTCGAGACTCAACGAAAGCTTCTCCTTCTGTTTCTCAAGAGAGGCCACGGCTAATTGAGAGTCACCAAGCAGTTTGTTCAGCCGTTGGTTTTGCTCCTCCAACTTGGCTTTCTCTCGCTGAGCATTGAGCAGTTGACCACGAGATGTTTCATTTGCTTTGGAACCTGATCGCGCAAGCTCCAGCCCCTTCTGTTGAAGCTTATTGAGGAGTGCGCGGTTGTCGTTCTCGGAAGCCATAAGTCGACTCTTGACTGTGTTAAGTTCGCGATCGAGTCTTTCTTTTTCCTTGTCATTCCGGATTCCGAAGTCTGTGGACTCGGCAATGATCTTATTAAGTTCTTTGACTTCCAAATTGAGACGACCACACTCCTCTTCAAAATACTTTGCTCGGCTCTGTTCCGCTTCCAAATCTTTGCGCACGCTAGCCTCACGCTCTCGGGCCTGTCTCGAGGCGGCTCGGTCGTTGGATAATTCTGCTTGGATTCTTGCTTCCTCGAGAGCAGATTTCGCCTCACGAAGTCGTCGAATTTCACTACGAGCCTCGTTGCGCTCCTTTTCAGCAGTAACACGTGCTTCCATGGCTCGTCGGAGAGTATCTTGTTGCACATAAAGCTCCTTCTCGATGATGATTTTGGATTCATTGAGCGCCTGGTACTTCTCCGTCAACTCGCGATATCGGTGCTCGGCAAGAAGTTGTACATCGTCTCTGGACTGGCACGCCTTACTCAGCTCCCTCTGCACTTCTGCGAGCTGTTCCTTGAGATCAGCGATTTGGCCTTCCAACATCCTTCTGTTCTGTCCGGCCTGGGCATCTTCCGTCAGTCGAGCCTCGAGAAGCTTCTTTGTGTCGGCTGCTTCACGTTCGAGCTGTTGTTTTTGAGATTTCATTGTGAACATCTCAGCCTGGACCTCACGAAGTCGATTGACGACCGTGTCCTTCTCTTTGGCTAATGCCTTCTTCTCATCGTCAAAGTTCTTGCGCTCATCTTCGTATTTGCGGTTGTCTGATCTCAGTACGCACAACTCACTCTCCTTTTTACGCACAAGATCTTCATAGCTAGTGGACGTTGCTGATAATTCAGAGATCTGTTTCTGAGCTCTTCTGTTTTCGGAAGATAATTCTGACTCCCTTATTTTGGTGGCCTGAAGCTCTTTATTGGCTTTTGCTAGCTTGATATCCAGATCTTGATCAATCTTGAGAAGCTTCCCTTCGAGATCATGAACCTTGCGGTCCTTGAGACTGAGCTGACTTTGAAGCATATTGACTTCTTGGGTCAGGCGAGACTCTTCTGCGCTTCTTGCGGATTGGCTTTGTGTTAAATCGTGAAGCTTCGCATCCAATTTATCCAGCTGTTCCGACAATTCCTGTTTCTCCTGCTCTAACTTCGAGATGATTTGACCTGCCTGTTCCAATTCCGCTCGCCACTGCTCAGATTTGTGTTCTGCCTTTTTCTTGGCTTCCAGGAGGTCGTCAAGTTGATCTTCCAGCTTTTCCTGATCGTCTAGAGCGCCGGCTAATTTATCACTCAGCTCGGTTTCCCGCATCTGAAGTCGTTTGAAGATTTCTTCCTTATCCAAGGCCAACGCACGTTCGCTCTCCAAGGTCTGCTGAATACGTTGCATTTCGGTGTGGGCATTCCTACGTTCCTCATCTAGACGCTGGCGCTCGGCTGCTTCCTGCTTCATTTTATCGTTGAGCTTCAGAATCATCTCATCTCGCTTCTTGACCTCGCCAGAAGTTCGCGTTGCTCCAAGAAGGGGCTTCATCTTGGTCAGCAATCTCCACCAAGGATTCTCACAAAGATCTAGGTATATGTGGAAGTTTCGTTGAATGATTCTGGTGGCCTCTGCTCGGTATAAACGCTTGTGGGCAATTCGTCGCTGTATGAACCCTCGAGCAATGGACTGAAATCGAGACATGATTTCTGAAATTAGAGTATCTCGCTGTTCTTCTAATTCGGCCAACACACCTGCTCTGAAAAAGACCTTGGTGAGACCAACTCGAAAGAGAGCTTTGTCGAGTCCAAGTTTGTCCAACATGAGCTTTGCAGCCATTTGACCTTCCAGGTAGCCTTTTGGCATGTTCCTGCAGAGCACCTCGTACCGTTGTCGAAATTCAGAGAATGGGAGGCGATTGGGAAACCCGGTGCGGGCAATTCTAATTCCTTCGAGAACACCATTGCATCTCAGTTGGTCAAGCACAAGCGGTGCGCTAAGTTGTTTTGGCCGCTTTTTATGGTTGGGAATGATACATCGCACGAAATGGGGGTGCGTCGAGTGGAGTTGTGCCATCAAACTTGAGAGTTGTTCCTTGTGTCTCTGTGCGACTGTGCGGAAAAGTCCCTTCTTGACTCTGCTTCGAGTAGCCCCCACATCATCGTCAGGGTCAGCGCAATCCACAAAGAGATTCGCAACATGTTTGTCAGTGGAAGCGGCAAGTAATCTAGTAACGTTGTCATTCAATGGGTCCTTGTTCTTCTCTAGCCATCCCTCCGTAGAATATTCCACCTCGGCAGCGTAATGGGTGAGAAGGAATCCTTGACCAAGTCGGGACGGTCGATACTTTGGAGTCTTGCGATCCCATAGAGAGTGGAGTTTCTCCGTGAATGATTTATCGGTCGCTTTTGGCATTACTGAATCTTCGTCCAGACAGGAGAAAATACCAATAGGGTTGGGAAGCTCAATGAGGTCAATCGTAGGCTGAAGATCGTGTCCGAAATCAATGAACTTCCACTCTATCTGTTCTCGAGCGTATTCCTCCTGCTCAAGGACGAACATGTGATGGTTGAAAAATTGTTGGAGCTTTTCGTTGGTGTAATTAATACACAACTGCTCGAAGCTGTTTTCTTCAAAGATTTCAAATCCGGCAATATCAAGCACACCAATAAAATGGGAATCGTCCATGCCCATCCCTGATCTATCGAGCTGTCGATTGATCCGGGTGACCAAGTCGCCAAAGCTTCTCTCATAGATACCCTTGGACAATGCATCGATTGCAAGCCGGACTTGCTCAGGTGTCTGGACCTTCTCTACCCACTCCCGACCGGCCTTGACTCGAGGATGCAACAGACCTTTGAGGAAAGGCTCAACTGGCATACCGAGTAACTTACAAACTTTCTCAGCGTGGGCACGAGCATCTGGGGCCAATCGGGCTTGATCGGCGCTCCTACTCTCATTTATGACGGCGATGTTTCCTAAATGAAGAACAGCAGCCACTGTTCGGAGTATTGAGACCTGCTCTTGCTCGGAGAAGCCCATGATGTTTAAGGCCTCAATTAATAGCTCCCATTCTTCTTTATCGGAGACGCCAGTAATCGTGTCATGCCCATCTCGCGTGTAAGCGAAATCTTCCACACCTTGATCGTCGATTAAAAAGTCGCGCTTTAGTTTCCGGTCCGCGCCCTTTATTAACTGATAGAACACATGGTAGTTTCGTTCATGCGCATTTAGTCTTACAACCCGTGACTTTTCGAGTAAATACCAGTCTATAAAGGCACCCGCAATGGTGCCTGTTCGTGTAAATTCAATTCTGATGAACTTTCCAAATCTGGACGAGTTATTATTTCGTACCGTCTGAGCGTTACCGAAGGCCTCCAATATAGGATTTGCGCGAAGAATCTGCTGAGAAAGATTCGAGTGTTGCTGTGCTGCTTTCTTGACCGGCGAGTCCGAGTGTGCCACTGCTGCAAGATACTGGATAACCTTTTTGGTATTTTCCGTCTTTCCAGCTCCAGATTCGCCAGTAACAAGAATACTCTGATTCTCCCCCTCATCCACCAGATTTCGAAAGGCTTCATCCGCCATAGCGTAAATATGGGGCTTCGTCTCTTCCCGACCCTGTCCTTTATACATATTGATGTACTCATTGGTGTAAATTGGCAGCGGACAATAGGGATTGATGGTGACCAAGAACAAGCCGGAATATGTGTAAATCAGGTCAGCCTGGTATCGCATGTGCAAGTTATGAACGACTGAGGCCTCGTTTAGATGGGTGAGCTCGGCCATATCGTCAGCCTTGTCGAACTTGGCGGGGTTGACTTTGTCAACGGTATCCGCATTGACTTCTCGTTGCTACCATTTTCGTTAGCGATGCTGAATTGATCTTGGGAGATGTGTTACCATACACTGCCATCGTCACACTGCACGAGTATGTGATTGTTTGCCGTTTCCTCTACAATCCAGCCCTTCACAAATGCCTGCTGCGGGTCCTTCAGCCAGACGTATCGTTTGCCCGAGAAATCATTCTCCCCCTCTATTCCATTGACGGCGTCGGGGCGTCGCATCTCTTCGCTTTTTATGAATGGAGGCGCAAACGTACTCGAGGTCGAGGGAGTGGTTTTCGAGTCTGCCCGGGTTCGGTTGGTGATACTCCGGATGGCACCCGCGCCAGCGAGGGACGAGGAAGAAAAGGATTGATTTCGGCCATGGGCGAGGGCCGTGGGAGGAGTGTGACTCCCCGACAGCGGTGATGCTATCATCGATTTTGGTCGGCCATTGGGAAGTGCTGGGACCGGTGCTGGACCGCTCGAGGGCGAGTTTCCACGGGTGAAGGGATTATTCCGGACATGTCCTGTATTTGAGGCCATTTTATCAGTCGTTCATGTACCTATACCTCCAGCTGTGCTGAGTCCTCAAGGCAAAGGATTTGGTGTATTAGGGTGTTTCTTTCCAAGACGTCAACCAGGAAGCCATAAGATCAACAGTGGAGGAAAATTATGGTGGAATGGAAATCAACAATCGCAGAAAGCAAAGCAAAGGAAAGGCGATGCGCAGCTCGTGAATGCACCAAACAACAGGACCGTAGGAATGCGATTGCAGATGCAGATTCGCAGGAAATAGTGGTGGTCGGTTGGCAGAAAGTTATGCAAATGGTTGGTGCTGGGGCTGGTACTGGTACTGGTGGTGCTGGGCAACAGATTAAACATTGGAGACGCGAATGTAAATAAACCGATCGTTGCTCCTGCCTGTCCTGCCTGTCCTGACAGGGTGACAGGGTGACAGGGTGACAGGGTTCTGAGTGGCCGACCAGCAACAAAAGCGGCATGTGAGCTCCCCTTGTCACAGGTCAACTTGGACGCAACAGGGAAAGCTTGGCTTGTAGCTTATCTTGTTTTATCTTCTTAAAAAAAACATGCAGATAGGGGAAGGGTCATCCTAGAAGAACATAGAACACTTTCATTGCGGAATCTTTGGCTTTATTGAGCAATTCCTTCCAAGCAGAAACTCTGCTACACAACAAGAGACAGGTGAATCGGTTGCCGCCTTTAAGGTCCAGCATTAACAGGCCTCATAGGCGCAGCGTCGGCGTTGACTGGAGCTAGACTAAAAACGGCTAGTAGCAGACTTGAGGTTAAGTTTTGGTGGGTGGTCGGTGGTTACTTTGTTAGCTACTCTCAACTCCACCTCGAACATCTGGTTGAGTTCTTTCAATTCCCATCACCACACTGCACCGACGTCTGCACCTGCACCTGCACCGCAACTTCCTCACAGGACATTGACATCATCATCCTGATCTTCATCGCTGGCTTCAAGTCTATTGTGTCTGCGGTGCTTCTTTGGTGTCGCGCATCTGCATCTGCATCGACCTCCAATCTCTCCCATCTCCCCTCTACCTCTCCACTGCTACCGATTCGCGGTCTCACGCGCATCAACACCCACACCCACACTCATCCTCATACCTCCGACCTTCGCGTCTACCCTCTTTCCTTCTTTGCATCATGTCCAGCGAGCGAGTCTACTGAACATTGTCATCTGAACTGCAGTCTCTGTCCTGCATCTGCGCGTTTTTCACTAATCCTTTGATTGTTGCGCTGCGCAGCGCAGAAAGAGCCATCTAGGCCACTGCCACTCCATCTCCAATCTACCTAGGTATCTACCTACCACCTACATATACCTCGCATAGTGTTGATCTCATCACGATATGGCGGAATACCCCTATGGCGGCAATTATGGCGCTCAAGAAAATGTCAATTCCAACCCCAATCCCAACCCCTCGTACCTCCCTCCCACCTGGCCAGCTCAATACATGCAGGCACAGCCCGGAGACGCTGGTCGCATAGGACAGGCACAGGGCAACATGGCATCAAACTTTGATGGATCTATGGCAGGGTATAATTCATATCCACCACCTCCTCCGCCAGCTTTTAATCTGGCGACGGTGGCGCCTCCGATTTTTCAAGGTTGGAATCAAGATTCTATGCCATTGCCTCCCTACAATCCAAATAATAACCAGCAGTATATGGGTTACGCTGATTCGAATGCTCAAAACGCACATCACAACTCCCAGTACTATGCATCGCATCCGACTTCTGCCTACCAACCGAACCATCAAGTCATGCCACCGCTTTCTCAGCCATATGATGAAGGTGAGGTGAGCGAAAATGAATTCAGAAGCGCTTCTCATCAGATGAACAACCATGGCACCAACCAGAATCAGTTGGATCGAAATCGGAATGGTTATGGCCATCACCCACAGAATTCTCCTTACAATGCAGCCCAGGGTGCACAAAGAAACGATCGCGCTGGTATATGTCCTCTACCCCACCAGATGGAAGCACTTTGCTAACTCAGCCCCTAGCTAATGGTTATTCTGGCCCTCATCGAGATTCTCCCCAGTCCAGAGTACAGTCAACAGATGCGTATTCTCCGTACGGCTCACCAAAGATAGCTGGACAGCAAGCGAATGGAAATAATTCCTCACGTTCCAATACCAATAAGCATGCACAAGGCCGGGGCAATGAGGGCTCCCGAGACAAGCCTGGAGGCAAAAAGAACACTGCTGCTCCCAAAGTCTCTGAGACCCAACCAAATGCAAACGCTGCTGGCACCCCGACAAGCGCGGATACTGCCAAACAGCAACCCTCTCTCCATCTTCCACCGCCATCCTCAGCTCAAGTGCCCAGTGCCACTGTGAGCAAACCACTCGCTGATAGTCGTAAGAAGGCTGAAAGTGCAGTCTTGAATCTCTTGCCTTATGGAATCCGATATCAGCACTACGTTGATGAAGGTATCAAGTCAGATTTGGTTGGCCGCATCTTTGATGATCTTCGGCAGCCACGAGGACCAATCAAGGCTGGGGTTGCTGAGAGTACGAGTACATCAAATGGTGCTCCAATGGCAAGCCAACAAGCATCGAATGGCGTAGCTGCCCCAAATCCAAATCCAACAAATGGCAAAGATGTTAACGGCGCGGGTCTGCCAAAACTCTCTACTTCTCAGCCGCCCAGTGCCCCAGCCACTGCGGCCATGACAGAGAAAGAGCGCACCCTTCAATCAAAGATGGAGGCTCTTCGAAAGTCGCGAGAGGAACGCGCGCAGAAGGCGGCCGCCAAGGCAAAATCACCCACAGATACAAATTCTCCCACTCTCCCGGCCCCAATTCAGTCGCAATCGCAACCACAGCCATCTGCAGTGGCACCGCCTGTCGTTGCGCCGGTCTCTAAACCTGAGCCACCGCCTGTTTCTTTGCCTGCTCGCCCAAATTTTGCCGTCCCCTCCCAATCGCCTCAGCAACCTGTCAATCCTACTCCCAAGCCACCTGTCATACCAGGCCTTTTCTTGTCTTCGTCCATCTCAAGTCCTGCACCTACTGTCGCCAACTCGAGTAAGATGACGACTATGGGCCAAATCCCAAGTAATCATCGTAAACGTCCAGTCGCTTCTGATTTCGAGCAACCTATTCCTCCCATGTCAACCTTCAAGCGACCATTCGGCCATAGTCGCAATGACCAGCTTTTGGTCATTGATGTTAGTGAGGACGAAATAGACTCCGATGAGGAGGATGTCGAGATGGATCTTGAGTCCCAAGCTGATCAAGATTCGCCTTCTCAACCTCTCCGAAAGCTTTCCGAAAATCGATCTGGCACAGGCATGAGTTTACCAGGTCTAGTTGATTCTTCACGTAAGCCTTTTAGCTCGCCACCCAACTCGGCAACGAACACTCCTCCCGTATCTCAAAATGGAACCAAGTTCACCATTGGACGACCAGAGGTTCTACAACGCAAGGAAAGTGAAATCGAACAATTGAAGAAAAAGATTGCGGAGGCAGAAGCCCGAAAGAAAGCTCGGCAAACACCAACTGGAGGTCAAACCCCTCGCGAAGCCAATACCCAAAGTGGTGATACCAAGGGGGCCAGCGGTATTGCTAACCTCGCCAGCAAGGTTGAAGCTTCGATGAAGATGCAACAGTTGATTGGAGTTGTTGACGATAAGGTAAACTCCGACCAGCAAAGATTGGTTGAAACACATGTTGCAGAAGCTGCAAGTGTGGCGGAATGGAAGAAGAAGGAAGAAGAGAGCAAACGACTTCGTCTGCAGAAAATTGCGTCCGATCTTCCGCTAGTTGATGCACAAGTCCAACAAAGTCAGTCGAAACTTGAACAGCTGCGAGCCGAAATGACAAGACTGGAATTGGAGGTGCAAAAGAACCTTGAGGCCAAGCGTCAAATGGCAGATGAAATGGAACGACTAGGCAGAGAGACCGAACACCAACTCCAAGCACAGAGAGAAAAACTGCAAGATCTAACCGAGGAGGAGATAGCTGTCAACACTGGTAAGTCGTCGTCTCTCCTTGACAAACTATCTCACCCTTCCCGATGATTTCTATTTCTCCTCCCCCACATACCATCTGAACCCTATACTTACTTTCCAGCCCCATCTCAACCATCGAACACTGGAAATTCCAGCGTAAACCTTGAAGCTACCACGAATGAGGACCAACCACAAGAGGCGGCCCAAGAGGTGGCACAATCTTCTGACGAGATGATGACAGACGCCCCAGAAGAGCCCAATGTTTCAACTTCATCACGCACTTCCAACGACCCCCAGGAAAGTCAAGAAAAGGTTGAAACAGAGACAACAGATGTAGATTCATCTTCAGCACAGCAAGCAAGTGACCCAAAGCAACAAGTATCCGCTGATCAAGCTCTCGAGGCCGCCCTGCAAGAAGCAGTACGAGCCGAGGCAGATTCTCATGCTCAGGCTTATAGCGACACCGAGATGGAGAATTCGTTCGCCCCTGATCCAGACCAATTGGCTCCGGAGTCAAGTCCAAACCAAGTCGAGAAGGAGACATGTAGCCCAGAATACACTCCTGCTCTCGAGGGTACCACTACGGAGGATTTGGATGGTGATTCAGATATATATGAACCCCCAGAGGCCACGCCACCAGTTGATACACCCTCGCCGGTTGAATCTCCCCCTTTCAGCCCTGCCCCCCCTGAGGTCATCAGACCTGCAGATGTAGATGAGCCGATGCAAGTTAGTGATGCAAGTGAAGACCAAGATGTACAGGATCTAGCATTACGCGACACGCCACTGAGGGCTGTTGTGCCGCCAAGCTTAGTAAAAAACACCCCTTCCTTCCGTTTCTCAGACCGCTAACCATAATATAGAGCAATGTTGAAGATAAGCCTGAGCAAACCCAGATCTTTACACCCTATGAAAGCCCTCTCAAATACTTTCGCGCCTTCCGATTCCATCCTAATTACAAACAGGAAGTTGTAGGAGGATTGCGATCGCTAACGTTCAGCAACAAGATTGACCCACTGAAGGAATTCTGCCGCTTTGAGTTGGCTGGTGGAGTCTGCAATGACCACACCTGTGAATTCCAACATTTTAGAGAAATCGGACTCCCTGGTGCGTGGGTTTTTTGAAGCCAGCAGCGTAGGCTGGCTTAATCCTCAGTATTCCCTCCGTCCCCCCAGCTGACTTTTGATTAGATGACGCTGTTTTGACCACCTTGGGTAGCCCTGACCAATTCAGCGCTGAGCAAAGAGAAAAGTTCTGCGTAGGCTTACGAGGAGTCTTAACCGATCTACGAGCCAGAAAGATCAAGGACTTTGAGGTGATTGCATCGGAGATCATTGCCCATCGTGCCCAATTTCTCGGCGACAGCTCCAAGGTACTCAATCTTGAAGACACCACTATCTAAAGAGACAACGCCCACTCGCTGCATCGACTTGTAAAATTACTAGATACATATCTATTTCCTTTGTTTGTATGAAAAGAGTTCTAGGAGCTCTTTTTCTTTGCCTCTTTTCAATACTTCGCTATACATTGGTTCCAGTATCCCTTTTCTTTCGAGAAAACCTTTGGATCTTTGGACTTTTGTAGAGGCCCGAAAGCATCGAAGTCGAGGAGTTTCAGGGCAATGGCGCATGGAAAAAATAATGGTGTGAACAGCATGCATGGTCACTGGTGTTTATTTGAACTTTACGATACCCTATTGATCGGAATAATCTTTTCTTTTCCTTTTCTTTTCTTTCCAGTCTCTCCTGAGGGAGTTAGCTGATGAAGATGTACGTTCTGCGACGACACGACCGACCTTTTTCCTCGAAAAATAGCTATTCTGTAGATTAGCAGATGTCGATAGACGATAATGCAAATAATTGTTTCTTTCTCCATGAAAATTTTGCTTTCTCTGGTGATGTGAGACTCGCATTTAGGTACTCATCTCCTTTGAATCCAGCGACGGAAATTATCACGTGAGTGTAAACATCCAATCAAAAGCCTCGATGCAATCTGGGTTCCCTCAAATCACGACATCCACGCCTTGATTCTCGTAATCTCACTAACCCCAGCCGCGCATTCATACATCCATACAGCATCGTGGATAATTCGCCATCCAGGCTTGTTATTGGTGAGTATTCAAGAGTGAAGCAGTGACTTTTGTTTCATTGGCTAGATAAGGAAATGTTCGAGAGCGAGGCGTATGCGAAGCGAATGATGGAAAAGAGAACTTTGTGATGCTATCCTGGTCTTGATGGGAGGTTTGAGGGGTTCCGTCATTGAGAAGTGGGTATTGCAACATCGGGGAATGATGCACATTGCATTGCATTGCATGTGGGATGGGTGACCATGGGGTTACTTTAATTGGGATGTTTTTCCTTCCTAGTTCATCTTTTCATATGCTTTTTTTGTGGGATTCTAGAACTATATTATTATCTTGTGCTCCTACTACATACTTCGTACTACGCTCCATCATCTATCAGCTATTTTCTTGTGTTCGTATTCGACCTGAAGGGACATGACGACCCAACCGAGCACCGACGAGAAAAAGCAGGCGGGGAATGATAGCACTTCTCTTGATTCGGTTGTGAATGTCGAGACCGAGGGGATTAGTGAGAAGGCGCTTTTGAGGAAGTTGGATTGGAAGTTACTTCCTGGATTGACGCTGCTTTACTTGTTGAGCTTTTTGGATAGAAGCAATGGTGTGTTTCCCCTCACTTCTTGTTTTTCCCTCTCGCCTTCCTATGTTCGTCTTTTTTTGCACACCTGAAGGATCTATTATGCTAGAATTCCTCATATAATCAACTTCATTGTCCCAAATAGCTTGGGTTGATAAAGATATATTGCTTTTAATTGTCCCAAATCGCTCGCACATCTACTTTGCTTGTGCGAGGCTTTTAGGATAATATTGTTCTACCCTAGGTGTGATTAAGTAATGATAACCTCTCTTATCGTTTTTGATGTTTTGAAAGTTGAGTTGAGTGAGCGCTGACTGACTGATAATACATAGTTGGCAACGCGAGGATTGATGGCCTCGCTACGGATCTACATATCACGGGAAATCAGTACTTGTTCACGTTGACGATTTATTTTATTGGTTATGTATGCGACCATAGGGCAGGGGATGGGAGAGATGAGGCTGATGAATGAACACAGGTGCTTTTTGAGATTCCTTGTAATATCGTTTTGAAGCGGACGACGCCCAAGTGAGTTTTTCGGCTTTCTTCTTATTTGGGCTAACCTGACATCTCACAAACCGATTCTATCATGATATTTACACTTCACTAACTTGATCGGGCTTTCAGGATATGGCTTCCTACTTTGATGCTAGCATGGGGTATCGTGGCAACGCTCATGGGAGTTTCTCAAAATCTTGCGGGGTTCTTAGCGGCTCGCTTCTTTTTGGGTGTTACGGAGAGTGGTTTATTTCCCGGTGTGGTGTTTTACTTGTCTATGTGGTACAAGCGAACTGAGACGCACTACCGAGTTGCACTTTTCTTTTCTGCGGCAAGCTTAGCTGGTGCTTTTGGTGGTATTCTCGCTTATGGGATTGGGTTTATGAGAGGAACTGGGGGGCTGGGAGGTTGGAGATGGATTTTCATATTGGTGAGAGCAACTCGAATTTGGGAGCACAGCACGTGCTAACTGAATTATAGGAAGGGCTCTTGACAGTTGTCGTTGCTGTCTTCGCTTATTTCTTTATCCACAATTATCCAGACACAGCACCATTCCTGACCGACTCGGAACGATCATACATCCACGCCCGTCTCAAAGGCGACTCTGACGCAACCAACGACGAAAAGTTCACCTGGGGAAACGTCGCCTCCGCCCTGAAAGATTACAAATGCTGGATGTATGGACTAGGCTTCCACACCATGTCCCTCCCTCTCTACACACTCTCCCTCTTCCTCCCCACAATCATCCGAGAGTTAGGGTACAGCGCGGCCAATGCCCAACTCCTCACCGTCCCTCCCTACGCTTTCGCCACAATCCTCACGGTCATAGTAGCAATCCTCTCTGAGAAAACCAAAAAACGCGCACCCTTCATCCTAGCCTCTTCCTCACTCGCAATCATCGGGTACATAATCCTGCTCTCCACCAACAAGAGACCCGGCGTGTCATATCTCGGTACCATATTCGCAGCGGGTGGGATATACCCCTCAACCGCGATCGTACTTTCCTGGCCCGCAGCCAATGTTTCAGGACAGAGCAAGAGGGCAACGGCTACCGCAATGACGATTACGATTGGGAACCTCGGAGCGGTATTGGGGACGCAGTTATATCGACCGAAGACGGCGCCGCGATGGTTTCTTGGACATGGGTTTGCGTTGGGGTATTTGTGTGCGAATTTGTTGAATACGAGTCTTTTGTGGTGGCTTTTGACGAGGGAGAATAGGCTGAAGAGGGAGAGGGCTGTGAGTGAGGAGACGGGTGGAGAGGGGACGGTGAGGAGTGATGAGGATGTTAGGTTCATTTTTCAGACTTGAGGGGCTTGTGGGTTGGGCTTTTGTTGTTTTGTGGTTTTTGAAGGGGGCGCGATGAGATGTTTTATGTACTGTATGTGTGGAAATGAAATTCAACTCATTACTATACAAATATCGCGACTACCGACTCAAATGCGCTCATGTCGGACTCTAGAGACACGGAATATTCCCAATTCAATAATGGTATCTCTTGTAGTCAGAGTCCGAATGTTCCTTAGTAGAACTATAATCTGTTATTGACTTTTGAATTAAGCTTGTTTAGATTCTTCCTGTGCGTTTTATAGATTTCTTTTATATAAGATTGTGGCCTTTGAGGAGAAAAGCTATTACCCCTTATAATTGTAGTAAAAAGGATAAAGGAGATGTTTTTATATCACGTGAGGACCACAAGAGCTAGCGGCGGGGGCAGGAATCATCAACAATTTCATATTTCCTGCCCGAGAGCAGGATGCGTACGAGTCCTAGGACTCTCTTTTTCTCGCCCACCACCATCCCCATTTGTACACCACCATTTGTATCCCTACTGCTGTACTACTGTTGTAGCCAGCCTTTTTGTTTCTGTTTTTAGGAATAGGAATAGAAAGAGCGTGTAGCACCCTGGAACTCTCCAACCCCCTGGTGCTGGTCCCATATGTGTCTCCTTTAGCAGTAACTAGGACGAACGTGAACATAAAAAGAGGGAAATAAGGTTATGTAAAATTGTTTTCCAAGGAAAATATTAGACAAAAGCCTGGATCATCCAGGCTGGATGTTCACTGGAGGAAGAGCATCTGATGCCAAAGCTGCAATTGTCTATTAAACATGAGACAAGAGAGAGAGGGGGGAGGAGAGAGGGACTGCTTTGGTCTTCGAGGCTGCATCAGGCTCAAGAAAACTTGTTAGTTCTCTTGTAATCTCATCACCCCATTACCATCTCACTAAACCAAGCCCCATCTCCCATTTATGCCCCGCACCCCTGAATGCAGAATGCAGAAGGAAAACTTGTATTAAAGTGATTTTTGAAGTTTCTGATTCGTGAAAATTGTATACTGTGATAAGAACCTGTCCTTTTCTAGGTAGTAAAGGCTTTGAACTTGTCGAGACCAGAGAATAACGTATTAGGATATTACAAGGCATATCAAGTGCTACCAAGGCGAGGAAGCGTTCTTTGTCCAACCGTGATTGAACGATAGGAGGGAAAATACCTGGTACTAGCGTGAAACTGACGTATGCTACCATATCAAGCATCAAGGCGAAGTACATAAGCCTCTTTGGTAGCTGGTTGAACTCCTCAGCCTAAGCCACTGGTGGGTATTTCAACCATAACTACAACAGCACCTTCGTCTTGAAGGATATCTGAGCTTTTCAAGAACTGTTGCAGGATATTTGTTATTCACTCACTACTAGCGCGGCACTAGTACTAGCGTCAACCCTGTGTATTTAGTGCCCACCTGTACCTTACTTTTACAATTGAAGAGTTCTACCTTTTCTATCGAACAACAAAAATCACCATCACCACCATCGACTAAGAAGTGATTCTAAGTTGACAAATCACCACTTTCAGCCTTTTCACCATTCCAAGCCCAAGATACCATACCATCCAAAAATTCACCATGGCGATAGTACTTTTCCCTCTTGAGGTTCTCGAGTATATTGCTGAATATGCGATGCCAGAAGACTTCGAAAGCTTTTCTATGACCTGCAAGTCATTTTATGCTGCTGGTGGGAAATTTCGCGAGAAGCACAATCTTCTGAAGAAGCGATACCGACACTTCAAATACGACGAACGGCAATTCCCCTGGTACAAAGACGTCGAGGCTTATGCAACCCGTAAAAAGGGTGACATCTTATGTATTTCACCTCAACAACTCCTTCTACAAATCTGCGAAGAGCCATTGATTGCACGTTATATTATCACGGCCGATTTCAACCTACGAGATGAATTTCGAGGGAAGGACCGGTCATTTGTACTGGAGCAGCTCGAATCATCGTCTGTTCTGCCTGAATTAATGCAAAGTTTGCCCTGGGTTAAAGCTGGTCAAGCTGGTCTCTTCGACGTCAAGGACTGTTTGATACAGGAGTACTAATATGGGGACAATTTCGACCAAGGATTAAGGCAAAGCTACGTCTTGGCGACCACTATTCTCCTCACTTTACTCCCGAATGTGATTGAGCTGGTTATCAATGCGCGAGATCATACTCTATTCTACCACGACTTTAATTCCGAGTATGGTCCTCGAATTCTTACCATTACGTGGGAACTCTTATGGTCGATCGTGCATACGGCCAACGGGGACAACAGCCTCGCCGCAAGTCTCTGCAAACTGGATTCTTTGACTTTGGACAAACATAGATACGACGGTCTTCTTGGTTTCTTAGAAGCCACGCCACTCTTGTACATGGAGCGACTAAAGAGTTTCCATATGGCAAACATTACGACATCAGGTCATGAGTATATGTCAAACGCATGGAAAGATTACGAAATGCCTGCAACTGCAAACTTCGGTACTAATCTTCAGGCAGTTACCTTTCACAGGATCCGTTGTAGCGATTCTGAGCTCGGCGAATTCTTGTCCAAACTGCCTCAACTGCGGAAACTCTAATTGCTCGATCTAGACTACCTACATGAGCATGACTATAGGGGCCCTATTTGTCAAGATTATATGTCAGCTATTGAGAAATCGGCTAGAGAAAAGCTTGAAGAGGTTTCTCTGGTGTTCGGAATTGCCATCTCTTCTCGGAATGGAGAAAGAGGCATCATGTCCTTCACATCATTCCAGAAATTGAAATCATTAACACTAAGCTTTGATGTATTCTTCATTCCGTGGAAAGGTGGTATCTGGCTTCAGCACGATTTCTATGAATTTTCAGATGAAAGCGAGAAAGAATTGGATATCAGTCTCATTAACACGGAAGTTACCAGACCCACATCTGCTGAGGGTCCTGATCAGGGATATACGTTGACTGCAATTCTCGAGAATCAGGAACTAGAATCTGTTACAAAGCCGCACTTGCTCAGCGGCCGTTTACCTCCAACAATTGAAAATGTCACCATTCGTGTCAGCGGTCTTTTAATCTGCGCCGAGGCATTGAAGTGCTTTCTTACGCACATGGATCAAGACAAGAACGAACAGCTGCCAAGGTTGAATAGCATCATGTTACAGAACGAAGATACTAATGGGATGTTACCGTCGATGCTGGAAAGTATGACAAAGGAGCAGCGGGAGGCTTTAACCTGGTTATCTTCTTGTGATAGGATCAGGTGGATAGACGAGATGGGCGGGGATGTGAGCACTACTCTTGAAGATACCTTGATGGCTCAAAATGCATCCCATTATGAGCTCGGTGAGACATCATCTTGGTTCTAATTAGGATGGCGAGTTTTGCAATTGGTAGCCAGTGTATTCGCTGTATTGACTACAGGGAGAGATCTAGACGTGCATCCGGGAACAACAAGGGATGGAGAAATAGGAAATAACATCAATCGAGAAATGCTCGATTGCTAGATATTACATCAATTTCATACAATGGTCATTCAAAATTTGCTAGCCACAGCGAATATAACGAGTTTATGAAAAAAAAAGCGTTTTGGCCTTATTCTTACTAATAGTCGGTGCGTCCTGTTTCTACGCTGTCGCTTGATTATACTCTGCGTATCAGAAGTAAAAATACTGTACACAAGTCGATATGTTGTTTTTATTGGTAGGCGGTAATTATTTCCACTGGTTTTCGAGAGCGGATATTTGATTCTAGCGGGAACTTATACAAGTTCAACTCCAATCACTCGTTGTTTGTTCAGCGACATCATTTTAGATCCCATCACAAGCTAGCAAGGCATGTCCAAGGAGATGATAGTCATGTGTTTAATATATGGGAGGCTAGCAATGCCTGAGCCGTATCTAAATTAATTTCACCACATAGCTGCTCCTAAGTATTAATTTGATATAACTTGGACAGAATTGGTCCTTAGCCTATATCATATCAAAACCATCATTCCCCGACAAAGACTCATAATGCTCAAGCGCTAATACCACAGAAACAATTTTCCTCAATTTCTCTTTACAGAGAAAGTGTTTGGCGTAAAAACTCCATCCGGATCCGCCAAAGCCCTTGATTTCTTCAATCTTTCATACTTTTCTCTGCTGTCGTAGTAGCAGTTCCAGACTTTATCCAAATCATACTCACCATGGCTTCCCCAAAGTACCCTCTTATCCTGCTTGCAAAACTTCCCATTGGCACCTATTCCCTCCGCCATATTTACATCATGCCAATCTTCGGCAACCTGCTTGTGGCCCTTGTCATAGAAACAATCCACAGTTGCACAAATGGTGCTGTCTCTGAAACTATGAGACGTTCCATTATTCGCGTTCTTGGTGAAAGCAGAGTTCTTTCCGCCAAAATTCTGGAATTGTGCCGAGACCCAGAGTTTGTTGGCCTCGGGTTTGATGATCCCGTCGAGCCGTTCGACAATCCAGTCTACCCAGCCATCTTGGGCGAGAGTCTTAGAGTCTGTGACCTGGGTGCTCTTCACGTATGGATGGTCAAATTCACGGACGTTGCGGAAGATCCATTGGGCTGTGAGCTCGGACATAGGTTTTGTCTTAGCTGGAAGGTTGAAAAGTGACCCTTCTCGTATACGATCGAACCACGCCATATCTGGCTTGTCTTCTTTGGATAATGGGACCCATTGTGCGTAGACAATGATGGAACGTGGCCAGAGGGGTATTCCATCCTTGCCGAAAATTTCGGGATGTTCCTCTCTCATTTTCCCATCTGCTTCGGGGAACCAATCGAGTAATCCGAAAGATGATGAAAGCACTGAGATACAGAAGTCGTAGTTTCCAGGGAAATTCTCATTATCTGACATCTCAACCAGCTGATTCAAGAGTCGCGTGAGGATTTGTGGGTTGTAGAGATAGATGGATTTGAGACCCCTGGATCCAACGTAATCTTCGTCACGATAGGCTTTGATGGTGAAATGTGTGATGACACCAAGATTTCCTGGACTTCCACCCATAAGAGCGTAGAAAAGATCAGGGGCGTTTTTGAGTGTGACTTCTTTGAAATTTCCTTCATGGTCGACAATTTCCACACCGATAACTTGGTCTCCAAACAAGCCAAAACTACGACCTAGCTGCCCGTAGCCTCCGGTCTGTACATGGCCACCCAGATGAACATTCACACATTGTCCATGTGGGACGAAAAGTTTGTTCTTTCCCATATACTCGTTGAATTCTCCAAGTGCCCAAGATACGCTGGTTCGTACATAGGTCTGGTTATCAGATCTGAATATTCGACGATCATCTGGACCGCGGAACCTAAAAACGTTAATACGAGTCAGTCCTAGGTACTTGGACCAGGAAAGGTACTTACGTGTTCCTGAGATCGATTTGAATGTTAGGAGCAATGGTCGAAGAAGCACCGGAGTATTGATGGCCTCCTGTTCGGATGGCTACGGCAATCTTTTGCGACTTGGCGTAGAGAATGGTTGTAGCGATGTCTTTTTTGTCTAGTGGATAAACGATGAGTGCTGGTTTGATTCTGTTGTCTTTGATATAGCTTGAATACGCATACTGGTATTGACGCTGTGGGTATTCAGAGGCATCAATATTGAATTGTTGACCAGTGAGACCGGCGATGGTCACCATCTGGTTAGTCGTAATGACACTGTTACCCCTGGAAGTAATCCATCCTTTCAAGGTTGACAAAATGGAGCCCATTTTGTTGAATATTCTTGTTGCACAGAAACTGCCATCAATTGAGAGGTCATGGATGGGCCTATATACATATAAAATCATGTTTCAGTAGGCCTTATGACGTGGCGTTATTCACATACATTGAGCTGAGATACGATGCGCCACTGTGTAGGTTCCGCCCTGCTGAGAGTCATCATATCTGACCATAAGCAAGGCTGTGATATATACCTGTGGCCGTAAAATCACGTATCGGAGCTACCGGCATTAGCTGAACGAGATGAGGTCGTACTTAATATGCTTTCAATATTTCGTGGTCGCCAACAGGGCCACAATGGGGAGCAAAAAGGGTGGCTGGCTCGCTTAAGTATCACCATGGCAATGGGGATGTCCAATTGCGTTTCGGTGAGACGCTCGCACAAATATGTAAGCCAGCATTCCAAGCCCACAAGGCTGAAAACCCCCCTGCTCAATCATCACCGACTGCATACCGACTGAGTATGATTGCCTAAGGATGTAGGAAGTCGTACTCGAGTCAATGCCCCTTTTTATCGTCCCAACAGGGGAACTGTGCTTGATTGCCTTAGTCGCTGCTTCCTCTTCTTTGGAAGTGAGTATTGGAAAAGGCGAACTGGTTGTCTACGTTTATAAACAATTGGAGATGAAAAGAAACGGGCCACCCTTAACTAGTTATGCACAGAGCAGCATGTAAAAGACCAATCGCCTTGTTGACTTAATTTATCGCTGTCGCCATAAGAAAGATCTCTTGATCTCTTGACAAGTCTTACACGCGACCAACGAAATTATTGTATTTGAACAGAAAAACCTACTAACATGTTAGAATGTTTAACTATCGCCATACTTTCTTGTATCTGAAAGTAATTGAGTTGCAGTAAAGATCCATAAAAAAAGTATATCGATGTAGTCTTGTAAATACATGCCCAACGGCTAGGACTCTCAGAATATTGAGATAGAAGGAAGGGAACAAATGCGGCATAGCAATATTGAAATGACACCGTCTGTGCTGGGTTTCTCGCGTGTAACACATCAGCTACTAAGCTGCAGAAGGATCCCAGAACGAGATCCAGACGCAGGTGGACGTGAGACAAGGCCACGAAATCCCATCGGGACCGAGGCAGCGAGGTCGCTGGCTTTATTCATCATAACCGACTTGAAAGGGAAGGCAATAAATATGGAATTAAACTGATGAGTCCGGTTGTGCAGACCTAAAAGTCGGACAGCCATCCGTCATACCAACTTGTCCGGGAATAGCTATCTTTAACACATACCGACCTTAACGCCATTGGCTTCAGATGAAGAAAACCACCAGACAGAACAGAGTGGTAGATTGTTTTCCAGAGTAAATGCACCAGGCAACCCCTCCTCGATGTATGCTTTTCCTCTTTACAGCAGGAGCTCGGAAGCTTAAATTGAGTTTATGATGCAATTCTTCGACGTCCTTCGCTTACGAATACCCTCCAATTATACGATATGTCCAGTCCAAATCAGCATAACCAGCCTTGTGCACATATGTCTGTATGTTACTACACTTTGCCCCGAGAATATTTGTATCTGCACATCCTTCGACGCGTTACAAGCTCTTGGACTTCCTTTATGCCATCGCGCCCAAGACTCTCGAGAAATAGGTCGATTTCGTTTACATCAGCGACGTCCCAACATTGTTCGTAAAATTGGGTAGGAAACGATATCCAACAAAAGACATGAGTACATTTGAAATGTAGCGTTTTGTCACCGAAGATAGACATTGCACGACTTTCGAAAAATTTGGAGGAAGGGAAGGATTTCCGACCAGCGCAGGTCCACGATGTGAGTTCTAGGTCGAAGATCGTGCGGCATTGCTGACCCGGGCTTTGCATGGAAGCTTGGGATGCAGGAAGTAGTTTGCTTTGGTAAAGCAAACCTAAATCTCCTGTTTTCCCATCGTTTCTCGTATAAAATGTTCAAGGCGCAAGAAGAAGCTCTCTTTGCCTCTGCTCAGAAGCCTAGAGGATTGTCCAAGGCTTTTTTGAGTCCCAGTCAACAACCGAGTCGAAAGGGTCGCGCGATCGATACATTTCTTCCGATCGAGGCATGGCAATCTTCGAGGATTGACGGGAGTGGTGGCCTTCGCTTGTTGATTAATTGGATGGAAAAGACAAACTCCTCACTTCTATCTGTCGAGATGAGGGGATTCAAAATCTCGGAAGAATACGTTGTTCCGGTCCGATGTTTCATCCTAGTTCTCAATGATCTTCAACGTGATCTTCAGCAGGGCCAGAAGCGAGGAGAAAGGGGCAGGGTTGATTAAGTTGAAACGGCCCTTTCCTTTATATATCGTCCCAGGCGTAATAAATGTAGATTTTCCGTGGGTTTCTACCCTGTTGCCTACATTTGTTTCGCCTGGGACGAAGTACGCTCCTGTTCATACATAAACGGTTATCGCTACCCGATTCAGCGATAGACACAGCGGAAGCCTCGGCCATTGCCCATCTGCCTGATTTTCTTATTGCTACGGTACTCGCAGTGTTGTTCCCAAGGGACTTGGACCTATATTGATATGGATTTCGTGACGATGTGGGATGTAAGTAATGCGCAGTGAACAGCAGGGATATATCATATGCCTTTGAGTTGTACGAGTATAGACTATTTAATATTCAGAATTGCTAGCTAGTACTTTACATCTTTGAATACACTCTTGGTTCTACCGGACCATTCCATATTTCTTGCGCCTAGAAGCTACCAATCCTCACTCCAGCAGAAATCTGGTGTTTCTCATGTAAGTCATGTTTCCTGTTTCTAAATGCTCCGCCTGGCTGAGTGATTATCCAGCCTTATAATTATACAGTCAGTGATGAGATATTGCTCAAGGGCAATAGGGTCTTATTAGACGAAATCCTCGCAAGAGTAATTCCGCGCCATAGCTCCCGAGTTCATCAAGTCGCGATGGGGGAATATGCTAGCAAGAATACTCAGACTGTTGGATAAAACAGCATGACTCGGAGATCTTCGCTCAATATAGACCTGCCCAGCTATATTATACGAGATCTTCTTATCTCGTTAGCTAGGGTTTTCATTAAGGCATTTCCCCACGGGGAAAAAGGCTCTCGCAGACTCGCAGTTTACTGAGTCCACCGGTTCACAGGATGTTACTTGCCTGAATTAAGGTTCGCCGATAGCGACAACAAAATACCTTCCAATCAAATCTTTATCTCCTTCCGTGTTCTCAATTTCACTCTCTGGAACCGCTAAGTCACGATGATGTTCCTTTGTTCCCGCAAACGCTTGCCCATGGGGCACTGCTCCGAATGCGAGAAGCTGTGTTACCCATCTTTTCCTCCCGCATCCTCGGCGTTTCTAGTATATTATGGTTAGAAACCTGGGTGACTGGACTGCTTTTTTGACGCGCATCGCGAAGGCACAGTTCATCATGATTTCCCATTCCTTTCGTTATAGTATCAAGAAGTCAAGAACGCGAGATCTTTGGAGCAATGGCAACCGAGTCTGATTATATCGGATCTCTGGTCGTTTTTCTTTTCTGTCAACTCCAAAGTGGCTGCATCCAATATCGAACCTACCATATAAGGCACAAATTTGCGAATGCAGAAGAGTACTTACTGTGGCAACATGCAGAGAATTTGTGGTAGTTTCTATCACAATTAACAGCAATTTTCTCCTATCTACAAGCATTCTTAGCCCCCAGGAGGGTCTGGAAGATGATTTTTGCGTGTTTCCCTCCCCCATTGTCAAGCATTGTCGCTCCAAAATCACTTGGTCGATGTTAGAATGACAGAAGCTCGGTTCGACTTTTGTTTTCCATAGGATGCTATCAAGAAGAAGACGCAGTTGAACGTTAATGAGCGTGGTGATAATGTGCCAATTCTCTCTCCCGTTTTAGACTGGGTTTTAGTCCCTGGGCCTCCCGAGCATTGAAGCTACGCGTAGTGTCCCCGCTATCCAAAGCCCTGACTCAGGAATCATTGGAGAGCAGAACCGTGAATCCATCCGCGGAAGCCGGGAGCCTGTCAATTTATATATCTGACGTTTGAATTGCCGGGTAGCTGCCTGGTTGGGCAGGAGAGCAAGTGCCTACTCCGAGCGAAGCTGGAGTTACAAACTGAGTAGATAAACATGGACCAAAGAGCGATACAATTGGTTGGGATCAAAAGACTTTAGGCGGCTGAAGTTCAACCGGGCGCGCGTTGGGCGTAAATTATTGCGATAAATATACCATTATGCCATAATGGTGCTTGTTTCTGGCATCTGGTTTGACTCAGCCCATCCTCTAAATTGTGCTAATGCCAATTCCAAAAAACGAGTTGTCTAATACCCTACAACTAAATATTCGATGACGCATATTATAGAACGTCCTATACAAAGCTCCTAATGGAAGTTTCAATAGAAACTTGCTCAACTTCTATTACAAACCGATACATGTGAATGAAGATATTTTGGGCCTTTGGTTTTGGTAACATAAGCGCTGGGAAGATTACTGTAGGCGAAATTGGTAGACGAAAGAATTTCACTGGCTTATCAAAACTTAAGCATGTAAGAACTGGAAAACTTCAAATGAGGGCAACTGGTTTATTTGGTTTGTCAAATAGGATAGCAGATCATTATTTTGGGATCGGTGTTGGAGGAGGAGTAGGCTGGAAGATTAAGAAGCCTAGTTACCACTAGTAGGTGAAGAAGTAGCGGGTTTGGGTTAATGTTTAACAGAGGAGTTATCGCTATATTGAGAGATAGAAATCTTCGAGAACTAGTCTATGTCAAATCAATCTTGTAGCAAACATGATGGAGTTTAAGAACGAGACCTCTACTATCTGCGTTCCCAGGCATATCAGAAGTGACACTTCTTCTGCTTCTAGACAAAGCTGCTTGACCACCTTAAAGCGTGACAAGCAGGGGACTGCGCAGTTTTAAGAGAGGAGTTCACAAAAAGGCCAAAAACGCGTGCCCACACCAATCTTGTCATATCCTAAACCAAGGAAACTTTGTTTCCTGAGAAAGGGAAGTTGATGCAAAGGGTAAGGGCTTGACAGCTCTTTCCACCAGGTCCGCTCAGAAGAGGTATTCTGGTTTGTGGCGGTGAGTTTTTTCGGAAGTAGTACTGGGCGGATTTGGCCGCTTCCATTATCTTCATTTTCAAACTCTATCATGCCAAAGGTCGCCTGTGGGTTGAGAAACGGGCTATTAGAGTGTTGATATAACAGAAGATAAAGAGTAGAGATATCGAGTGCTCCGTAAAATGGGTAGAATCAAGAGTGCATTCAGAGATTTAGAGCACTAGTTAGGAGTCCTGAGTACTAGAAGGTATGTCTATAATCTAAAAACACGTTATATATCTTGGCTATCAATTAGAGTCGAGGGCCTCAAGTTTGAGATGGATCCTTTGGGCATTGATACGTAGGAACAATAATGATGGGCTACTCAAGAGCGTATCAAGTTCAGAAATCGTTGCATATATAGTTGTGACTCTATAATCTGGATTTTAGGGAGGGTAAATGGAAAAAGCCCAAAGTGTGACCTAAAGAGGAGGTTTTACCAGATCAAATAACGCTGCCGTTATCTATGGTAAATCTTAGGGTTACATAAGCAGACAGTCGATCGTACCAGAGCAGAGTGGCTTTTCCTGACGGCATGAGGAAAGTTATTGATCTGGGCGATGACACGACCCCCCAAAAGCGTCTCTACAATCTCATCATTATTTGTGGATTCCGAATCTACGAGTTTAGAGCAAACACTGGTGATCTGTTGAGTAGCGATGATTCTGACCCCAGGTTTTAAGATGCGAGATTCATGCGTACTGTAGCACTACGAGTACTGAGCCAAACAACCTTGTGACTGAGTGCGACAAGTTCTCGGGCAACTGATTCAACAGGTAGAACATAGCCAATTGCATATGATGCATATATCAGAAAACGAAAAGTCTTGCGATAAGATCGTGGCGACTCAGCTCCAGTGGCCCGAGGTTCCATATTGTGGGAGGTCTGTTCTGAAGGGTGGTGGCTGGAAATTTGTGTGACAGGCGTTTTTGTTTTTCGGAAAGAGTGACAAGATACAATGCTTTGGTCATTTTAAAAAACATCTATAGCAGCCAGTATATCAGATATGTAACGCAGGCTTCTTTCTATGCTTGTACAAGATAAGCGACTAACCGAATCAGAATAAGCAAGCACCCCCCCCACCATTTGTACTATTACCTTTCTCGTTGACGTCGGTTTCCTTGCTCGGCCGACCCCTGATTTAAGCGAAAATAAAACGAGAAACTTACAGGCCGCAGGATGGGAGAAACGTGATAGCTTTCGTTCTCTCTGGTTTTTGAGACTCATGTGGTGTGTCTATTTTATGTTCCATACTGGAAGAAGAACTAGAAAAACAACGGCAAATAGCACATATAGAGATACATTTGCATATATGTAGATTGGACTTCTGAAGATATTCTGGGGTACTTGTGTCATGCTATAGCTAATATCTGGATAAACAAGAACAATAAAACTGGAACATCTACTGCTAAGTGGACTCTTGCTCTACTCACGAGTGCACGATTTTCGGGTTTTCCTGTGGTCTGGAAGGTGGAGTTTCCCTGTCCCAACTAAGCTGAACGCTCGGCACCCACGTGCACCATTTATAATTTAATTTATCGTCCATTCGTCACACGTCAGATGAGAGGCTTGTTGTTAGTTTTTATTTTATATTTTACTAGCTAACTTTAAACGCTTATACTTTAACTATATATAAACTAATCAGAAGGCTCTATTTATAGGATAATTAAAAGATAAGCGCTCTCGGCCTCGCGTCCTTAAAAAGTAGTAAAACTATCTAGGAATAGGTATATAGCCTATTTATAAGTATAACACTTAGTAGTAAAATATGTGACAGACGTGCTTCTGGACAGTCGGAACAAACAACACTCTATTCTTAGGACAATAGATGAGGAGAGAAGGAGAGCTCGAGAGAGCTGGGAACTAAATACAGGTCGTGCGCGCTAGTACTAGCGCGCCTCGCCGAGCGAGCATGTGACATCCAACCCTCGTGACCATAACCGTCACAAAATAGGTATATAGCTAAATAACCTAAAACCTAATCTAAAGTATAGTAAGTAATTTGTAAGAGTTAAGTAGGTAGGAAAAAGAGCTCGAATAATATAACTAATAATAATATTATAGTATTAATAATTAAAGAGCTATTATATAAGAAGGAATATAATATATTTTCTATACTTTCTTATTTATTATAAACCTTTACTATTTATTATTTATTTATTATACGTTAAAAAAGAGGCTTATAATTAGTTTTTATTTTATATTTTACTAGCTAGCTTAAAACGCTTATACTTTAACTATATATAGACTAATTAAAAGGCTCTATTTTATAAGATAATTAAAAGATAAGCGCTCTTAGTCATATTAAGTACTACGAAAAAGAGTAGCTATAAAAGAAATAAAAAAACCAAAGAAAAAACTTAAAGAAGTAAAATAGATATAAATAAGAACTAACTAATAAGACTTTATAAAAACTAATAGCTTAGGAAATAACGATTTAATAGACTTAATATAAAATATTCTTAAAAAGTATTAAATAACTACCTACTAAGATATTATATATCCTTACTTAAAAGACCTAAATCTAAAGCTCTTTAAGCTATTCCTTAGTAAGTACTATAACCTATATATTAATAAGGATTAGGAATACTAATTATTCGAAGTTATTATTAGAAGGTATCTATATAAAATTACTTAGTAAAAGCCCTTTATTTAATATAAAATAAAAGTATAGTAAGTAGTTAAGGATTAAGTATAAATAATACTACTAAAGCTTATATAAGATAGATATTATTAAAGGTATATTCTATTTTAATATCTACTTATATTTATTATATATTTACTTTACTTAATTAAAAGAATAAAGTAATATATTTATTATTTTAAGTAAAAAGGATATTATAGTATTAAACTTTTATTTACTAAAAAAACTAAATATTTAAATATTTTATTTCTATATATATAGTCTTACTAATTTATAAGAATATTATAAACGCTAGTTTAATAACTATTTTAAAATTAAGATAATTATACTATCTAGATAACACTTAGTAAGGTTTTTATAGGATTAAAGTAATCTTATAAATATACTTATATAATAATTACTTTACTTAGTAAATTTATTAAGCCTTTTAATTTATATAAACGCCTTAAATAACGCGCTATAAAACTAGCTTATTAAATACTTATAAATTAAATCTCTTTTTAATATAGCGAGCTTAAATTATAAATAGTCTTACTATTATTAAGCTAGATTTTAGTTATCTAACTACTAAAAGACCTTAAGTCTTCTTTATATTCTTTATAGCTATTTATTAAAAAAGTACTATTAAATTTACTAGCTAGGTAAGATATAATATCTCGGCTTAGAACGTTTAAAAGAGTAAATATATAAGTTATAAACTTTATATATATTCGAGGATAAGCTAAGATATATAAGCCTTATAACCTTATAAGATAGTACTAGGTATATTATAAAGTTTAAATAATTAATAGGTAGATTTACTAAGGATAATACTAAAGAAGAGAGTACTAATTAGTAATAATATTTCTTAAATTATAAAAAAGTATTAGTTAATATATTATTCTTACTAATAATTTAAGCTACTAATATTTTAATATCTATCTAAGCTATTATATAAAATAGCTAGTAAAGTAGTCTATTCTAAAAAAAAAAAGTATTTTAATTATTACTTTATAAAACTAATTTATATAGCTATATTATTTATATAAACTACTACCTTCTTTTATATCTACCTCGAGGCTTACCTCTTAAATAACGCTTATACTAGCTCGATCTTAAAAATATTAATATTAAATATAGAATCTTTTATAGTAGAAGAAAGAGGTAATTATAAAGTATAATTCTAATTAAGAAGATATACGTAGTTATACTAATCTACTTATAGTTTATAAATTTTAAAGTAAAAGATACTTAAGCTTTAGATAAAAGTATAATAAAGTAAGTATATAAACTCTTACTACTTATTAAAGAAAGAGGTACTATTAAATTATAAAAGCATCTAGTTCTATTATACTAAATCTACCTTAACCTCCGAGGTTAATTACTATTAAGTAGTATATAAGAGTTATTCTAGCTAAGCGTAAATAAACGTTTAAAAGTTATAATAGAAAACCTAGTCTAATTATACTATTCTAGTATAAAATATAAGTAAACTATTAAACAGATATCCCATGAGCGGTAATAATCCTCTTATAGGAGACTATAGAGTAGTAGGAAGGGGGTAGGTTAAACAGTGTATATTAGACTAGAGAGAGAAGAAGGTCGAGGCTTTAGCTCGGCCTTATACACCTACACCTGGCTAGTGCGCCACTATTCCTAATCGGGACTAGCTACACCTGTACTCTAGATATATCGTATTCTAGAATTCCTTAACACTCCCCCTCGAGGTAACTCGAGTATAGTTTAGCGACTATTAACCCTATACTTTATCTAACTACTACTGTAATCCTATCTGCTCCTTGAACCTCTCAAACTTTACTCGTTGAAGTAGCTTTGTTATACTATTAGCTACTATATTATTAGTTAAGATAAAGTTAACCCGTAAGCGTCTCCTCTTAGCAAGGTCTCGAATAAAGTAGTAACAAATGTCGATGTGCTTCGATCGTTCATTAAGGTATATATTCTTTGTTAATACAATAGTACCTTGGTTATCGCTAAATATCTAAATAAGTTGTAGTTCCTTTCCGATATAGCTATCTAAGCCAAGATTACGAAATACTTGTACTAACCACTGTCCTTGTTTTACACACGATGATAATACAATGTATTTAGTGTGAACGTGTGGAGTGAACCACTGCTTGCTGTGATGAATACTGAGTCAAACCGAACACTGCTATAAAGAGCGAACAACTAAGTAAGGAGAGAAGAGAGTTCCAGAGGAACAGGAGCTTATATACATAATGCCAGCGGCACGCACGTGCCGTGCTACACGTGATCTGACCCTAGTTCCTCTAACTCCGTGACAGTACCCCCCCTCTTAAAGAAGGTCGTCCTCGACCGTGTATCTATGATTAAATCACTGTCTAAATCATCGTAATCGTCCCTTCCATCCTCCTAAGCCTTTAACTATTCTATTAAGAGAGCTGGCGGGCCAGGTCGAGTTGGGTTAGCTAAGTAGAAGTCTCTCACTTTATGAGGGGCATATTTGCAATCAGACGCAGGGTACCATTGTAAGTCCTCGTCTCTATTTAGCCACTTTACACGGTAGTATAGGTACTTACGGCCCTTGCTTACAAGGATGTTCTAAACTTCCCATTCGTCATTACCTATAATATTAACAGGTAGTAGTTCTAGGTTAATTTGTCCCGGTACAGGGTTCTGGGCAGCCTTGCGTAGTCTATCCGGGGAGAAGACAGGGTATACTTTCATTAAATCCGGTAGTTAAAGCTTAAAAGCGTAGCCTACTTGCTGGATAATCTTATATAGGCCAGCTACTAGGAAGTCGAGCTTTCGGCTGGGCCTCTCTGTACGTAGGTGTCGCTTTACAAGCCAGACAAAATCCCCTACTACAAAGTCTACTGGACGTCGGTGTTTGTTTGCGGACGCTTCCATACGTTGTTATGCCGACAAGAGCTGTCGCTTAGCTATATCCTGGGCATCCCTTATACAAGTAGCGAGTAATTTAGCTTTCTCTATACTTATCTAATCCGAAGGGGCTGTCATTGGCGTGTCCCAGTCAAAAGAGGTACGCGCGGGGTATCCGTAAAGTACTTCAAATAGACTTATATAGCCAAGCGACTCATGTGGCAGGGTGAGCTATGCGTAGTCCATCATTGGCAGTAACTCCGCCCAATTGTCTTAGTAGTAGCTGACAAACGGGCGTAGTCTCTGTTCTAGATACTAGTTCATGATTTCCGTCTGTCCGTCTGTCTAGGGGTGGTGGGCAGTAGATAGTTTAAGCTATATTCCAAGTATACGGTTAAATTCTTTCCAGAATACTAAAATAAACTGTCCTCCGCGGTCTAAAACAATAGACTTAGCAGCGCTATAGTAGCGATATACGTAACAGATGTAGAGCCTAGCTATCTCTTCTATAGTAACTGTCTTATAACAAGGGACAGAAATAGCTTATTTTAAGAGTCGGTCAACTACTACAAAGACGTTATCGTATCCTAATTTATCCTTTGGAAAGCTATAAAAGTCCATAGTAATATACTGCTAGGGACAGTCTAGTACAGGGAGTAGCTAAAGAAGTCCAGGTGTCTTGTCCCGTGGGCTATTTGAGCGGCGACAATCGTGGCAGTTCTAGCAGTATTGCTAGATGTCTTTCCACATGCCTTTCCAGTAGTAGCGTACAGCTAGCATTTTGTGGGTTTTCTGACGTCCTGGATAAGCTATAGACACTTGGTTATAAGCTTCGCGTATTAAGTGTGTACGTAGGTTCTGAAAGTCAGGAACAACAAGGCGGTCGTAGTATAGTAACAGTCCGTTTTCTAGGGCAAAGGGACCTTCTAAATCCGCTTCTGCTTACTGACGGACGGCGGTAAGCGACTCAGAGGTGCGGTTAGCAGTTAAGATCCGGTCGACTATCGATGTCTCAGCTAAAATAGGGGCTATGTCTAAAGAGCTGATTTGTGCTTGGGCTATAGAGTCAGGATGTAGGATTAGAGGGTCTATCTGGTCATTCCGGAGTAGTTGTCGTAGCCGATCAGCCTTCTTTACTAAGTCCTAAGCCTCTATCTCGTCTAAGCGCCTTGTTAGGGCGTCCGCGCGGGTATTCTCCTTAGCAGAGCGGTACTTAATAATAAAGTGATACTCGGCTAAAGCTTCTGCCTAGCGTACTTGACGTACGTTCAAGTTCTTAGAGGTCATAAAGTACTCTAGAGCCTTGTGGTCGGTGTATATCTGGATACGCTAGGTAGTACGCTCAAGTTCTGGCCTCCATTCCTTTAAGGACTTGACAATAGCTAGCATTTCTTTGTTATAGATCTCATAGTTACATTCTGCTAGGGCTATAGTCTTTAAGAAGTAGGCTACCGGTAACTAGTGCTCGCTATGCTTCTAGGACAGGATCCCTGCAATCACTCCGTCCAAGGCGTCTGTTTCTAGCATGCTCTCTAGTTCTAGGTTATAGTATTAAAGCAAGGGAGCTGATGTCAAGGCGTCTTTTAGAGTCTGGAATACGTAGTAACAGTAGTTATCGAAGTTAAATAGCACGCTATTATGAGTAAGAGTAGTCAGTGGCTTTACGATTACTCCATAATTCCGAATAAATCGTCTGTAGAAGTTACAAAAGCCTAGGAAAGACTGTATGCCCTTCACTGTAGAGGGTGCTTGCCAGTTTTGGATAATAGCGACCTTCTCTGGGTCTACCGAAATACTGTCTGTCGAAACAATAAAACCAAGATATTTTGTCTGTGTAACACTGAACTCGCATTTCTTGATGTCCGCTTATAGACCTACGTCGCGTAGTCTCTGTAGTACTAGCCGGACATACGTTTCATGTTCAAGGGGGTCGTCTGAATAGATAAGGATGTCGTCAAGGTAAGCTGTACAGAAGTCGTCTAAGTAGTCGAATAAGACGTCATTCATGTACCTTTGGTATGTAGCAGGGCTATTCGTAAGTCCGAACGGAAGGACCTTACATTTGTAGGCGCCATACCTTGTACGAAAGGTAGTTAATTCTTCGGAAGCAGGGTCCATTCGTATACGGTGGAATGCCTAACGAATGTCGAGCTTTGTAAAGATCTTCGCTCAAGAGATTCGGGCCAAGGTCTCGTCTATTAACGGCAGGGGATATCTGTCCTTACGGCTCAAAGCATTTAGCTTACGATAGTCGATACAGAATCGTAGGCCGCCATTCGGTTTCTTAACAAAGAGGACTGGAGCCGCAAACGGGGCTTAGCTAGCTTCGATAAAACCCTTGTCTAGGTTTTTAAGCAGGTACTACTTTGTCGCTTCTAGTTCCTGAACACTCATTTTGTATAGCGGGCTATATGAGAGCTGCTTTTCGTCAGCTTCTAGGGCGATTTTGTGGTCGTAAGGCCAGTGTAGCGGAAGCTGGTCGGATGCTAACTTTAAGAACACATCTACGAATTGCTTATATATAGCCGGCAGTTAGGACAGATCTTCTTCTACAACTGTAAGTACAGTGTCGAGTACAGGCCTTAGCAGTATAGTCTTCTGATTAATAACACGCTTAAGCTCGTACAGGCTTGTAGAGAAGAGCTCGTTACTTGCTTGTTTACAATTCAGGTGTATCGTATACCTAGAGATTAAGTAAATGTCGAGTACTGTATTCGACAGTGGTTTCGATAGGGGCTTAAGCAAAGGCAGTACTAGCGAAGACAGTACAGCGATAGTAGAGACTATAACTCGTCCGTCCTTATGTCGTTTCTCTTCTTTTAGCATGGCCTTGTCTCTCCTGGCTATATCAGCCTAGTAGCACGGTACCGGCTGTTTAGGTACAATAGCCGACTACGGGATAATTGTCTCGTTCTGTAGCCAGGGGGTCGTCGTATAGTACTCTGGGGGCCAAGTTAAGCGTCTAGTACTATAGTCGACTGAGACTCTAGAGTACTTAAGCCATTTGCGTCCAAGGATCACTTGATGAGAGCCTAAGGGGGTGATCAGGAACGGAAGGTTTAACTGTCGTCGTCTATCTATAGTAAGGTGTAGGCGAAGGATGTAGGAGATACTTGCTCCGCTTTGTCCGTTATACCCTAAGACAGGGATCGGGCGTAGTAGTCGCTGAGCTTTAATTCCTAGGAATTTAGCCCAGTCGACGGCTGTGGTTTGGTCAATAAAAGCGAACCCATTTGCTCCAGAGTCAATAAGTGCTTGCAAAGACAATGCGTATCCATTCATTGATAAAGTACACGTAACAGTTATATGCTTTCCACCTATTAACTATTGTAGATCTAGCTTCGCTAGATTAACTAACTCGCCTAAGAAGGAGTCTTCTCTTAGGCGCTTCCATTTCCCGATAGTCCTTCGTCTTCTCCTTGCTCGCTGTCTTCCTGCTCAACAATCTTATTTAGGCTTGCGTCTCGCTTAGGATGAGGGCAATCCGGGCGAATGTGACCTGATTTTCCACAGTTATAGCATGTGAGCTCAGGCTGGGGGACCGTAGTCTCGCGTCGTTCCGCTATCCGCTTTATAGGCGGGGTCGTTAAGTAGGATAGCAAAGCTAAGGTCGTATTGACTCTAGTTTGCGGCAAGGGAGTTGAATAGCGGGGCACAGTAGGGACCGCAACGTCCCTGACTAGCGGAGTTATACGTACTATCCTCTTTAGGATAGAATTCCGAGCTCTGTCACGTTTAAGCCTTGCGTCAGTTCCCGAGGTAAGGTCAGCGAACTTATTAAAGTCCTTGATCTTTTGGACCTCGACACGTATCTCGTCCTGTAGGGGCTGTACTAGCTTATTGTACATGTCGTCCTTCCATTCTGACTTAGCGATCCTGCCTTTGGTAGCGTACTGTAAGAACTTAAGTTTGAAGTCGAAAAACGACTCGTCTGATCCTATAGTAAGAGCTTTATATGCCTCTTTTGCATCGGCTCGTTCGTGGGGGTTCCGGAGGCTAGAAACTAGGTACTCGACTATAGATTCCTAGTCCGGAAAAGCGTCTTCTGGGTCGTCTTCTGCAGCCATAGCTATCTCAAGCAAGGTAGCTGCCTTGCTAGTCGTACAAGCGAACACGTGGGTTATTTTCTCTGACTCGGATACAAAGTGGTCTGCGTTTGCGAGAAGCTTGCTCTTGAGTAGGACCTGCCATTGGACAAGGGACGGGCTAATGCTATTATCAAGTAGAGGAACGTCCTTGACTTTAGCGCTTAGCTTTGGCTTCCGACTAGTAGAGCCTGAAAAGGAAGGTGACTTAGTCTGTCGGAGCGCGCTATGCTACTGACGTCCGGCAGTGGCTTTTCCCTTCTCAGTAGTGGGAATAGGGTCATCTAGAGAGGCCGTGTTCCGCGTCTGGACAGCTATGCGTAGTTAAGCGTTTTCCTGGCTAAGCGAATTAAGTCTTGCTATAATCTGGTCATACTGCGTAGGCGTAATAGGTACCAGGGTAAGAGAAGAACTAAAGGTCCTCTGTCGCTCTTGAAACTGGTCTTTAAGAAGAGAATCGTCGTCTGTCTGTTGGACAGTGTTGGAGGCTCCAGCGGTTTGTACAGGCGTGTGAGTAAGGGAGGCTACGCCTCGACCTCTACCTCTGTTAGTACGTCTTCCGCGAGCGTTGGGGGGGTTTGGTGATACTATCGTTCAGGGACATATAACGTACACTGCGTTCAGTGATGTATAACGTGGTGTTACTGAGGATGATATCGAGTCGAGTATCGTCAGCCAAAAACAAATAAACAAAGTGGGATATTATAATAGGCCTTCCCAGGCGAAGAAGTGACTTAGTTGTAATGTGAACGTGTGGAGTGAACCACTGCTTGCTGTGATGAATACTGAGTCAAACCGAACACTGCTATAAAGAGCGAACAACTAAGTAAGGAGAGAAGAGAGTTCCAGAGGAACAGGAGCTTATATACATAATGCCAGCGGCACGCACGTGCCGTGCTACACGTGATCTGACCCTAGTTCCTCCAACTCCGTGACATTTAGCCTCGTAGCTTAATGTCGACACGGACCGTTGCTTCTTGCTTAACCACGAGATTAGTCTACCATAGAATATAACAACACTCCTAGACACACTTTTGCGATCATCTTTTGCCGTAGCCCAGTCAGCGTCTAAGAATACCTTCATATTAGTGTCTCCCCCTGCTAATGAGTATACTAGTTTTATCTTAATTGTTAATCGTAGGTATCGTAGAAGTAATTTTATTAAGTGACCATAGTATTCTGCGGGGTCGCTTATATACTAGCTTAACTTTCTAAGTACGTATACGATGTCAGGTCGTGTAAATATTATTATATATATTATACTTCCTATAGCTTATTAGTATTCTAATACGTTGATTTGTTTATTACTATCTTTTGTAGGAAGTAGGTTTTCGTAATTAGTAGCCGGTATTTTCTTCTCTTTTGCTTTCTCACTTATAATACCGTATCTTTTAAGTATACCTATTAAGTATTACTCCTGATCGATAGTAATTAAGCGAGCTTTTCGGTTACGAGTAACCCTAGTACTAAGAATCTTTCCGGTCTCCCCTAGAGGCTTAGTATTAAATCGAGTAGCGAGCTTTTAATAAAACTAGTCAATGTCTATCTTAGACTTTGTAGTAGTAACAATGTTGTTAACATAGACTAATAACCTTATTGTATTAGTTCGATATATAAATAGGTATAGATTAGCGAGACTCTATTTAAACCCCTACTTTAAAAGTTCTCCTCGTATAAGATAGTTCTAAACTCGCGTAGCCTATTTAAGTTTATATAAGCTTCTAAGAGCTTATTAGACTTTCCCTTTTAGTAATTGAACACCCTCTAGTAGTTCAAGGTAGATACTTTCCTTTAGATACGACTCTATAAAAGTATTCTTAATGTCGAACTAATAGTACTCTAAGTCTTATTATATAATAGTAGCAAGAAATAAGCGTAGCGTGTCTATTCGTACCGTTGGTACAAATGTCTTACTAAAGTCCTCCCTATAGATTTGGCTAAATCCTCTTATAACTAATCAAGCCTTAAATTGTTTAATAGATCTATCCTTAAAAGTCTTTATTATATATAACTATTTGTATAACACTCGGTTAGCACTCTTAGGAGGTACAACGTCTATAAATGTATAATTCTAATGTAATACTAGTAGTTCTTTAGCTATAGTAGCCTTCTACCTATGTTCATAGACCAGATTACTAACCGCCTCCTTATAGGTCCTTAGTATCTTGATTCCGGTAATCACTTCTATAGGAAAGTAGGCCTTATATATAAGTAGAACTTCTAATTTATTAATATTAATATTGTCTTTTCTATAGATTATCTATACAATTATAGCTCGAACCTTCTTAACATCTAGACCCTCTTCTAATTCCTTCTCTACTTATCTCTTTACTCTCCTAGTAAAGTATATAGGGGTAACCTAAGGGATTGTAGTCTATGAATTCGTAGCTAATAGGACTAGATTCGGGATAATAGGAGAGGGAATATAGCTCTAATATTTCTTCTTTAGACATGTTCTCTTCTTATACTTCTTATATTCTTCGTAGCTAGAATCTAACTCGATATCTATAATACGAGATTATTCTTTGTCTTCGATGTCTTTGTCTTATACATCTAGTATATCTACTTCAGGGAATTTTAGAATATTTAGTAGTAGTACGAATACTAGGATTACTACTTAGGGTACCGTCAGTTGTCGTAGTTACGTAGGTGGTTACGTAGGTAGTTAGATTAGAGTTGTTAGTTTAGTTACTAGTCGTCCACAAGGATTTCTATCCTTAGGGGAATTCACAGTTCCTTAAGGACTACTTATATAGTTTCGTAGTTTTAACTTAACTTCTCCTCCATCTGCGTCCTTATCGACCTTTACTATACTTAAGGTGATTATTATCCCTCTCTCTAGAGAGTAGATTCTTAAGTACTTTGTAGTCTATTCTATATATCTAACAAAAACGCCTACGTAGCCTAGGTTAACTAGCTTATCGTGTCTCTCTCTCGCTAGGATTGTCTTTCGATTAACGTAATAGTAGCATTTGCTCCCCTATCTCCGTATATGATCAATGCTTAGGACCGTGCTAGTAAATACTTTAATTAGGCTTGTTCGTCGCCTATCGATAACAGGGCTAGTGTCTGTTCTATTTCTAATATACGTATCTGTCTCGGTAGCTTTATCCTAAAACTCTATTAGTATCTTCGTATCGTTAAGTAGAGCTCGTATGTCTACCTCGACTATCTAGATCGATCTTTCTACTAGACTATTCTAATATAATAATACGATTATAGTAGATTAAGTATCAACGCTATTAATAGTCTACTATTTACTTATAACCTTAAGCAATTTAGGAGCGTTATTAGATCTTATACTCTTAATCTTCTTGTCTAATTAGTACTCGACGTAGGTCTTCTACTTAATTAGTACTTCTCTAGCTCCTTCTTTTATCTTAAGTAGAATAGCCTATATTTGTTATAAAAATATATCGATAATAATTAATAGCTATCTATTTCCTCTTATTATAACTAGCTATAGTCCTACTACATCGAATTAGATTCTACTAAGTATCTCCTTTACCTATTTAGTAAGTTCCTTAGGTATCCTATTCCGAATCTTTGTTATTACGTATATACTATATACATCGATACTTTAAGGGATCTTAATTCTCTTTCGAAGGCTTATAACAAGGTGTAGCTTACTAATCTTTTTAGGGCTAAGGTATATAAATCTCCTATAATACTTGAGATATCTCTCCTTATTAGTTTAGGTAATCGCTTTATAATTAGATTCTTTATATTCAGTCTTAGTATAGAGTATAATTTCTTTATAGCCTTTTGTAACTCCTGTAACAACATAAACTCTATAGCGTATTCTTGAGCTAATTAATTTTCTATCTCTGTCTATAACGTACATTTTGTCTTAATTTCCTACAAACTTAATCTCCGGGATCGTTTAACATATCCTCTGTATTAAAAGTAAATTAACTCTAAGGTTTAGTACGTAAAGAACGTTTAACAAGAGTATTATTAAACTATCTTCGTATTTAAGTTCTACATTGCCCTTGTAATTACATATTATTTCTCCCCTACTAACCTTAATCCTAATTGGTCGTACCGTATGATTCAGTAACCTAAATATCAAAGGTTGGTTAGACATGTACGAAGAGGCGCCTATATCGACTAGCCAAGTAGAGGGGTTACTCTTACTAATCTCTATAGACATCGTATAGCTAATAGCACTCTCAACGTCCGAGTCCTTGTTATTATTAGACCTTGTAGAGTCATCGGATATAGTAACATATCCCTTAGTAGGGCGTTTAAAACCTCGATGTAGCTTCTTTTCGATTCTAAATAGTTAACTACCACTATAATGTATCGTGCCTTAATACTTGCGTTTATTATATTCTCTAAGGAACTTTCTAGCGCGAGGTAGTCTCGGACATTCGCGGATCTAGTGATTTCCTCTACATAGGAGGTATTCAATTGTCAAGCCTTTGCGAGATAAGGATGATAATAGACTATCGATGCTTCGCCGTCTACGGTGTAGAGGAACGTACTTAGCCTTAGTAACATGTACTTCCTCGGTTTTATCCTTTACTCTTATTTTGTACTTAATTTCGACCTTATAAAGATCCTGAATCTTGTCTTCATAGGACATGTCTTTCTAGTATTTCAGGGAGTTAATTATTACGTCGAATTTGTCTAGTATACTTTATATAAGAGTAGTATAAAGATAGCGATCGTTATAGATCATAGAGGAATTAGTAACTTGTATTTTTCGACGTAACTCCTTTAGCTTCGCCTAGTACTTATTAATACTAGTCTACTTATCGTACTTATATAATACGATTTTTGACATATATATGTTCGCTATCGACTTATCGGTTTTCTTATATTTGCGTTATAAAGCCTTCTATAATCCTTGAGCTAAGCTATGTTTATCGTAGATGTTTTAGTTATCTTTAGACAAAGTATTAAGCATGAAGTTAATTACCTTTACTTCGTCTCTCTTATAGGCGGTCTTCTTTTTAGTATTCCATAATCCATTTCCCTAATCCTTTAGATCTCTAGTAACTTTATTAACCTTGTTAATACTACTTATCGTAGATATATTTAATAATACGGGAGTCGTAGTTATCTTTGGGTTTATAATCTAAGTATACTCTTTTAGCGTTATCTTAATTGTATACTCGACTTCCTTGGTTCTAAACTTTACCTACATCCGCCGGAACCAATTCTCAAAGTTATTGCGTATAAGGACTAGAATCCTTGCTTTATCTTTGTAGTCTTCTATTTTATAGTAGCGATTAATTTGTAATTTAGTGAAATTGTTTGTATACGTAGCTTGTCTACGTCTTAGTGAATATGGTTTAGTAGTTCTCTTTAGCCTCGTAGATTTAGGATCAATAGTAAGCTATAAGCTCGTCTTTAGCTTTGTCGATAGTATTTCTGTCCTTGCGCGACAGTTTCTGAATTCTTGCGCGATTCGTAAATGTGTCTACCTTTGCGCGGTAGTGTTTCGAAGTCCTTGCGCGACTTCTAGATATGTAGTTCCTTGCGCGAACTTGAAGAACCCTCGTAGTTCAGGAGTCCATATAACTAGTTAGTTTACTAGGGCGAACCCGGGCTTATAACCTATTAAACAGATATCCCCTAAGCGGTAATAATCCTCTTATAGGAGACTATAGAGTAGTAGGAAGGGGGTAGGTTAAACATTGTATATTAGACTAGAGAGAGAAGAAGGTCGAGGCTTTAGCTCGGCCTTATACACCTATACCTAGCTAGTACGCCACCATTCCTAACCGGGACTAGCTACACCTATACTCCAGATATATCGCATTCCAGAATTCCTTAATATAAACTAGTTAAAGACTCTAACTCTTTATAAGTAATACTATCTTAGTATAAAAATAGTATTAAAGCCTCTTATATTTATATAAGCTTATCTAGTAAAATTAAGGTTATAAAAGTTTTAGTATTTACTTAATAGCCTAGTAGCTTAACTATTATACCCTATATACTCTTTAAGGGATTAATTAGAATACTAAGAACCTAAGTTAATTCTATATATTAAATATTTTATTTCTTAATAAATACTATAGTAGCTTATACTTTAGTAAATATAGTAAACTTATTATCTAAATAATAAATTACTAACTTCTACTCTTAAAAGTAGAATTTAACAATTTATTTAAGGCTCTTAGTAAATAAGTTAAATATAAATAATACTATAACTAGACTAAAAAAAGAACTTTATATATATATCTTATACTATTTTACTTAAATCTTAAAATATAATATATATATATACTACTACTAGAACTACTTAAAATATATTTAATATATTCTTCTTAAATATTATATAACTCTAGCTAGTAAAGTAAACTAAGTCTAAAACCTTATTAAAGATAATATATTTCAGGTAGGTATATTTATTAAATATACGAGGCTAGACGGGCTCGTAGGCTCGCCCTCGCCCTTTATTAGGTCTAATAGTCTCTTTATCCCCCTAGTTACGGCTAGAAACGTACCTAGGTAGCCTATACGCGCCCCTAACTGTGACGGTTCTAACCATCACGTGCTACTTATATCACGTGGCGCCGCCTAGTCACCCACACCATGTACTTAGACTCGAGCTCTCTCGAGCTCTCCTCTTCTCCTTAGCTTAGAATCTTCGAATAAGACAGTTCTACGATTCTATAACCTATACCTTGGACGCCTACGGGCAACATATCGTACATGTTGTTATACTAACTAGGTATAGAACACTAAAACTAAGGAGTGTTAATAATACTACTATTATCGCTCTAATTACTTATTATTCTACTTCTATAATAGCTAAGAATACACGGGTAAATACTACGGATATAAGAACTCGCCGACTAAATATCCTACTATTAAAAGAGGGTAGTATACGTTTTAAGCCTATGAAAATCCCTTTATAATAGTACTAAATTAACCTACTAAAGGGGGTAGATATTAATAACCCTATATTACTCTTCCTACTATATTATTCTCCCTAGATAGTAGACTAGATTATTTCGAATATAAACTCTTATATACGAAATCCTCAAGGTCTATATTAGCGTTATTCGTATATAAACAACTAGGTAGATATAATAAGAGTAGAGATATATACGTATCTTACTATCGAAGTATATATAATAATATATACTATCGAGCTCGAGAATTATTAGAGTAAGGAGAATACGCTTACGCTAAACTTTCTTATATTAAAGTATATACTAAGGAATAGGTTATATATAAGGTTTCGTATATACCCTAGTAGAGCTATAGGTCCCTACGAGAAAGTACGTAACTATATAAATACTATAGTTATTAACTAACTTTTATAGGTAAAAGGTCGAGCCGCTAAATATATATATATTTAGAATACTAATTACTAGCTTTAGATACTAGGGTCTTAATTAGTAGTAGATAAGTTTATAGACCGATTTAAGGGCAGGGTAAAAGAAGCTACCACTATACTAAATAAGCCGATACTAATAGAATTTAAGATCTAGGTAATCGCGGAGGTTAGTTTTATATACTCTTAGAATTAGTATATACCTAGGGAAAAGAATAGACCTATAGATACTTATACGCTAAGGGAGCTTAGGGGTACTATAAAGGAGGGTAAAGGAGGTAATAAAACATAGGTAGTTATACTAAAACTCTACGAAACTCTCCCCTAGAGACTAGCCGGCTCGTACTATATATTGTTCGATAATTTATTTAGCTCTACCTACTTCTTCGAACTCCTATACGCGCGCGGTTTTAGTATAACCGGTACTTATCGTCTATAGTCTAGTGTACTAAAAGAGCTAGTTAATATAAAGAAATCCGATAAGAATAATATAATACCCTAGGGTAAAAAGATATACTTTCTAATAAGCTCTAATCTTATTAATTAAATAGGGTAGAAAGATAACGCTTTTATACTTAGAATATTAATAGTATATAATAGTAAATTAGACGTACTCCGTAAGCGTAAGCGCCCTAAGACGACTTCCTTAAAAGTAAAGATAGTAAGAGTTCCTTTCGGCGATCTAGTAGAGAAAGAGTTATTTATACTATATATCTTCGACGACTATAATCTTAGGATAGATTATATTAATTAATTTAATTAATTAATAGCTATAAAGAGTAGTTTAAGGCCGGTATAGCGTAGAGGCGTATAAGTACTTTAATACTAGCTCCTACTTATTATACTAGTTAATACGTATAAGATTACGTACTATAATGTAACGAATACTCAAACTGGCTAACTAAACTTGGCTAGGTGTTCGCTGGTTAGTATACTATAATAAGAAGAAGACTATCGGGTTATTTACTTGGAAGTGAACTCGTTACTTGTATTAAAGATGTTAAACAAATATAATAAGATTAATAACTAAGTTAAGTACGAAGCTCCTTTCTAATGGCAGACGTGCTAGTCTTATATAGAACCTTTATACTCCAGATGTCGACTATGTCGATAGTCGACTTTGTCGAAACTCGACTTCTCGACTAGTCGAGAAGTCGACCTGTATATGTTACGTGACCCTAACCAATAGAAATCCTTGGATCGCTTAGCTACCCTAAGCGATCCCCATTTGCTATAAGAAACCTAGATGTGCCTGTCGAGGGTTACGCCTCTTATTATAACAAGCATCACGTGAACACGTGATTCGTGACATATAAAGATTACCTAGAGGCTTCTAACGTTTCCTTTCGTAACTAGAAGAGTTAGTATAAGAAGATCGTCTAGGGTTTACTTAAGCTAGGAAAGCCTATAACTCTATCGCGGAAGAGGAGGGTTAGCTATATAGATCCGGATAGCGCTCTAGAGAATATAAGCTAGTATTAACTTATTAAGATACTTATAAGACGTAACTATACTAATTATACTAGTCTATAATAAGACTATCCTACGAAAAGAGTTATACTAGGCTTAATTACTAATAATAACTAAAGACTAAATACTCGTAGTACTATATCTTTTAGCTATACTAAGTATAATATTTAGTTATATAAAAAAAGACCTTGTTTCTATAGCTTTTATTAAATATAGTATCCCTTCGTATAGAATATATATAGCGCCTAGGCTTAGTATAAGGCTTTAAGCGAGCCGTAGCGCCGCTATACCTAATTAGGACGTGCTAAGTATTAAACTAGCACTTTAGTAGAGGGTACGAGAGGCCTATTACGGCGTAGGCGTAGTAGTAGTATTAGTAGTTATCTAAGAGGCCTTTTAATAACCTTTCTAGCGCTCTTTTTAACCTTATTATTCTATATTAAAGGATCGTTTTTCCTCTATCTTACGTAGGGTATATCGAATATAAGAAAGAAGGAGTAGTAGTAGTAGTAGAAGTAGTAGAAGCTATACGCGTTCGAGACCTAACGTTAGGGCCAAGCCTTGGCGCTATACATGTTCCGTATAAAGGGATAGTTTCTTACTAAAAATCGTGAAATCATAGGGTTCGCTAAAATCACTTGGCATTGCGCACGGTCCAGTGCGTTTCTGGCCGCAGCTAGGGGGATAAGTTAATTTATTTTAATTTGGTGTTCCTGCGTGGATGCCTGGGTGCCTGGCGGATGCAAGGCATAATCGTAGTCGCACTTCAAAGGTAGCAATCAGAGAGCGATAACTTCTAAATTATATAACTCCCGCTACAATTATCGTATACGCATTCCAAAAATATAGGATTATAGTACGTTACGCTACTTTATCTGTGCCTTAATTATAAAAGTTTTAAATACGTTACAGGCTCGATACAGCCTTGCGAGTAGGATTACTCTTTTAGTATTCTTATATACGCGACTTATATAGGTATATAAAGGGTCCTCGGCTAATTAGATGCTTTCCTTTTATATAAAGCGACCAAAATATACACGTTTTTTCTCGCTTAGAAGTCCTAAATCCTATCTCTCTAGATAAAAGTTAATAGAATTCTTATTTAGAAAAGATAAGTAATAGATTTAATACCTATTATTATTTAGCTTAGGTTTTAGTATAAAACCTAGTAGCGAAGTAATAAATAGATCCTTCTCTTATAAAGAGACTTTTACTACTAATCTTTATTATAAGTCTTTCTTAATTTTTAAGGTTAGTAATTATAGAAACTTAAAAGCTAAAGAAAGATTTAGTAAGATCTTAATGATTAAAGAGCTTTTATATTTAATTAAAGCTTTAAATTAAAGGATATTATTAATTAAATTTATAAATCTTAGTTCTAAGTATTAGTATAATAGTATATACTATACTATATAGTTTAAAGGAGAAGGTAAATCTTATAGTAGTAGCTTCGAATTATCTACTACCTTAAATAATACTAGTATTTATAGATAATAGTATAAAAGAGTAAGTATAAGTTATTAAAAATTAGTATAAAAAGGTTAAATTATTTATATAATTTTATATTATTTACTAAACTTATTCTTTTATACTAAAGTCTTTTAACTTTTTATAATAGATCTTCTTCTTCTTAGTATTAGTCTTTTCTTTTTATTCTTTTAATTCTCTAGGCTCTTTTATACTCTTCTTAACTAACTTCCTAGTATAATAATAGTTAAGAATATTAACCTCTAGAATCTACTATTTCTTAAGACCTCGAAGACTCTCTCGAGCTATAACTTATTTATACTAGTATAATACTAAATTAATAACCTCTAATTATACCTAGATCTCTACTAACTTTAAAATTAATATAATAAAGGCGCTTAACTATATAAGAAGATAAGCTACTAAAAAAAGAAGGTAATATAATTAAATAATTTATATCTAGTATATAGTAAAGTATAGCTAACCTAGGTTACGAGGTATTAGGTTTCTATAAACATTTATACCTAAGTAGAAGAACGGATTATAGCCTCTTTATAAGCCTAGGATATAACTATCTTATTAAGCTATACCTAGATTATATCTACTATAAATACTACCTTATTAAGTACTATTTTATTAAGTACTAGGAGCGCTATATTTTATTCTACTAAATCTACTATATTTACTATATTCTAGTTATAGAGGAGAACTATTATTTAGATAACTATATTTACTTAAATAAAAGTTATTACTACTATTAACTTTACTAACCTAACCTAGTTAATTAACTTATCTAGGTAGGTTATTTTATTTAGGTTAATTAGCTTAGTTAGAAAGATTAACTTATATAAGTAGATTAGCTTAAATAAATAAAGCTTACTATTCTTATTAAGAGAAGGCTAAGTAATAAGCTACTAGGGGTAAAGTATAATAATAATAACTAATAACTAAAAGTGTATCTTTAGTAGTATCTATAGTATTATATTACGCCTAAAGTTCTACCTAAGCTACCTCTTCTACTTTATATATAAGGCGAGCCCGCTTAAGAGTATTAGTAGGAAGGTCTACCTAGGCCTAACAAATAGCGCGATTTATAGCCTTTATTAAATTACTCTTATAAACTAATTCGAGATCTCTTTTCTTTAGAGGTATATTAAGGCTTATTATTAAGTATACGTATATAATTATAATAAAAAGAGCTCGAATAGTATAACTAATAATAATGTTATAGTATTAATAATTAAGTAGCTACTATACAAGGGGGAATATAATATACCCCCTACACTTCCTCATTTACTATAAACCTCTACCAGTAATTGAGTTAAGTAGTGGCACTTACTTAATTTATCTTATGTAGTAATAATTGGTACACATATTATTATAGAGCGCGTGGTCGGGCGCCCTCGGCCAATTACAAGAAACCGCACGTCGCAAATATACAAGCCTTCTGGTCCATCTACTCGAGTATACTCCCGTCGTAACAATGTCGATGGCAGGCCACCCTTGCACGTCTTGCAAATCTCGCTAAATTAACTAGATTTGCAATTTATATCTTCATAGGGTTAGGGCTGACCGCATGGTATATTATGTGGCCTGTGCGCAGCGGCTATACGCGCCCTGCATAAGACTCTATAGGGCACTTTTCCGAAGGGTGTAGGAGTGTGGATTAGTAAATGCGGCTCAGTTAGTAAACAGTATCAGCGAAAAGAATTAGAAGAGTAGAGTCGAGTAGGAGCACCTACTCTAACCTACTCGCTAAGAGTTGAGTAGGTTAGAGTACTACTTGAGTAGTACAGAGTAACTCGGACCGAGGCTCTGTAGCGCGCCTAGGGGTTCCGGCGTATCGGTCTACCTACTCGGACTTAGCCGACTAGATAAGCGAGTTCCTCGAACAGTAAGTTTATATAAGCTTTATATATATTAAACTCTTTACTAATTAGTTCTATAGACTATTCCTTTAAACTAGTAGAAGGTAAATAGTAGTAACTATACTATTTTATCTATTTTAGCGAGAAGATATTTACAAATACCCGCTATAAGTACGGCTAGCGAGCGGCTCTTTAGCTAAGGAGCTAATATCGTTACTCGTAATAGGAACAGCTTATCTTATAAGTCTTTAGAGATAATAACAAGCCTTAAAAGCTAGGGTTATTACGCGGAAAAGGAGGTAGAAGAGCAAATAATAGGGCTACTATTCGAGGATAATTACTTTATACTTTAGTTACTATTTATAGTAAAACTACTTGAGTATTACTTAAGTAGTCGAATCTACTACTTTAATCTACTTAACTAAACTACCTACTTAAACCTACTCTAACCTAATTGAGTATAACCCGGATATACTTAAGTAGTCGAGTAGTTCTTTCTTTCGCTGAATAGTATCAAGGGGTAGTAAGTAAATACCGTAGCAACAAGGGATAGAAGGTGTTGGGAATACAGGCCTACTCGAGTAGAATAGAGGTTTCTGGGTTCTGGGTTTTGGTGATGATTCTTGTTCTTTTTAGCATACATGAAGCTGTGAGCTTGAGGCTCCAGCTTTTGCACTAGTACCAAAGTGGTCTAGTGCAGCCACGTGATTAAAACCACCTTTACGTCCCGACACTGGCAATTCTTCTTTTTATGGCTACTGAATACAAATGGAAAAGAAAGAAAGAAGTAAAGACAGAAAGAAGGAAATTAGCCTAGTCTCGGGTGTAGGAAGAAACAAAAGAAAGAAACAAAAACTAATCTAACTATTCAACTTAGCTATTCCCTCTTTACCCAGCCCTCTACGCGTATGCGTAGAGTATTCGTGTCTATAAAAGTTTCTAGTGCCTTATTAGGGCTTGATTTCGTTATTACGTCTGCCGGGTTATCATTACTATTGATCTATCGTATCTCGTAAAGCTTACAACGTTCGTATGATTGCCGAAGTGCTATGATATTAATCATAAGCCGCTTCTCCTTTGTATTGCCGAGTTTGACGAGGCATTTATAGAGAGAGTATAAGTTAGTACAAACGATTATAGGGGTAGATAGAAGCTTTAATTGATCAGTAACCATTTTCAGGGTCGTACTAAGTGTAATAGCTATGTTAACACCGCTAACCATGCTATATATCTTAGAAGCAAGAACACTTCGAGTGATTCGCTTACTTTTCGTAGAACTCTAATAGATAAGGTTGCTATAGATTGAAAATTTATTCTCCTTCTCGTTTGTAGTCTTATTTGCGATAACGATCTCATACCCTAGCTAGGAGCTTAAATCTTTGTTGTTCGTAAATGATCTATCGACAAATATAAATAACTTCGCTATATTAAGGTTAATTGGCACATAGCGTAGTCCTCGGTCGAGATAATTTATATACTAAGAAAGGCGCTTATTTAGTACTAAAACGTCTTCTTTATTTGGCTCTTAGCACTAGGCTACAACTGACAAGTCGAAAGAGGCTTTAGGTTAGCAGATAGAAGCTAGGTAAGCTACTCGTGCGCGCTACTCCCGGTATTTTGGCTGTGGCTCCTTCTAATCGACAATATCGATTTTCTTGCCTTGTCCCTTTTGTTAAAGTGAAATAACTCCTGCCTTCAAGGAAAGAACACATCTATTAAACATTAGTAGCGTGGTTAGGGTTAACTTCTCCTTCGGTTTCGCTAAAAGCCTAGCTTTCGTCAACTCTTCTTCTTCTAGTATGTTGAACTTAGCGTCCCTAAGAATGAGGGTGTCGTTAGTTTACATTCCGACAATGCCGAATAGCTCCCTTGTAATAGTAATTAACAGGCAGGGGTCGTAGGTCGAAGTGGTCATCGTAAGACGCTCCTTGTAGTATTTGAAGTAGGTGGCCTACCAATGAGTTCCTGCCTCTACAATACTATATAACGGCTTTTGAACAACTATAATTGTGTCCTTGGGGTAGAAGTGTCTAATTTCTTTCGGAAGATTCGACAAGATTAAGCATTAAAGCGATGTCTCTGACTAGGTATAGGCTTAAGTAATATCCCTTAACCATAGAGCTCGGCCTACTTAGAACAGTACAGGTACTAGTGTAATCATAAGACGCTGACTAGCTCGTTGAATTGTCGGTAACTACGTGAGGATATACTCTTTTTCTTGGTCGTTGTATCCCTGGATGACGAGTCTAGTCTTCTCGTATAGCGCTTCTATAGCCTTGCCTTTGACCTCATTAACTATTCTAGAGTTAAAGAGACGGATCCTATCATACTTAGCGAGGTTATACTTAACAAACTGAATTACCTCACGACCAATAAGGCCGTCTACTTCTTATTTATATACGGCCTCAAATAGAGCACCGGGCGTAGTAATTCGACCTTCCTTACAAAGCTTTCGAGCGAGCTCGTAGTCTAACTTTTCTTTTACGGTTATAAACGCCATAGTAAATTCATGGTCCTCGAGAATATAGGTGATTAAGTGTTCCTCAAGGCTATAGAACGTCCGATTCTTTGATCCTTTCGGACGGCCTCTACCTCGCCGACTTTGTGGTACTACCACGACCGTCGTGCCTAGTATATTATCTTGATTAAGCTATGTAGCATTATTAATACTATTTTCTAGGGCAGCCTCCGGTTATTCGAAGTCGTCTTTAGTATGTTAACGGCTGTTGTCCTCTGTAGCGTCCTTATAGTATGGCTTAACGTCCGTTGATCTGAAGGTTGTAGGTCTATGAGGCATCTGAATAATACACTTTTAATTATTAATACCAATAAGTTTATATAGACCCTGCCATCCGTCCTTCTCTCGGTAGACGCGCACATCCGCTTACAGGGGGAGTCTCGTGGTTTCGAATGTATTTAGACCGTTTCGCATACTCAAAGCATCCTTGATTTAGCGTTTAGCGTAGAGTCGGCGAACTTCTTTTGTTGCTTTTCGAATAGCCTCAGCTCTTTATGTGATCGAAGGTGAGGGTAGCGAATCGTTTGTTATTCGTAGATAAGCACCAAAAACAAGTAATGTAGGTACTAGGCCGTCTGGCCCTGCTATGTCATTGATCGCTTTTACTACTATCTGCAAGACTAGCTCAGGACTAGCGTCGTTAATCTCATTTGAGATAATATCATAGGCCCGGCGAAGGAGTGTATGATATCGCTTAACCTTGCCTACTGCGTTGTAAGCTTCGACAGGGTCCTCTTCCACCTTAATCGACATAGCCTTCGCTTACTGTCGAAATTCGCTAGACGCAAAGTTGGTGCCTATATTATAGATAATGTAATCAGGGGGTCCAATATAGACGTCGATCTAGCACACTCGAAGCGTTTCCTATACCGTCTTCGTAGACATGTCCTTAAGAAATCGAGCAGCTTGAAAAGATGTCGTTTCGTCGACCACATAAAGTACTTATTTTCCGTTAATATATATTATATTAATAACAATCGCATAATTGAAATTATATTCGTCTTTGAGTGTGAATTTAAAGCGTCTAGGTACCTTCTAGTTCATCTAGCATTAGTGGTAGTATTTAGTAAGGTAGTAGACTACTTTTGCCTCAATGTCGTATCCTGCCCGTTAAAGAACCTGAATAAGTCTACGTATCGAAGGATAGCTAAAGCAACGGTGCAATTATCGTAGTTCTACCTCTGTAAGATGACTCTATATAATAGCCTTTTCAGGCCTGTCAAGGAGTAGCCACGGGTGGCCCCATTTGCGTACGACAGGGACTATATTTTTACCCTAGATAAGAACATTTTCAAGGTTATCGAACTTAACGCCCATTTTGTCTATATCTACAATATAGTACAGGAAAGGGGTATTAGTCGGGACAACTTCGAATACTATACTCCCTAAAGGGGTAATTACATTCACTGTGCCTAAGGAGGTAGCACACCCTTTTCCAAACCGGATTTTGTAAGCTCCTACAGTTGATTAGTCGATCTATAGAGAAGGTTAAAGCTTTTATAGGGCTTGAACTTAAGGCTTACCGGCTGTTAATACTCTAGCAGCTCCAGTATCCGGTATAATGCCTTGAAAGGTAGTCGTACTATATCGACCGTCAAATGTAAACGAAGAGCTTTCCTTAGCGACGACTTCTTTAAATACGTCTACTTTTATATAAGTATAGAGAGTAGACTAATCGTTTAGTACTACAAGTGTTTATACTCTATTAATTATACCGAATTCAGTATCGATAAAGCCGTAGAAGTACTCTTCGTCGTCGTTAAATTCTATCTTAGCTAATAACTATATAGTGTCTTCGATATTATCATCCTTGCCCTTAATGCCTTCCTAGTGTACTAGAAAGCTTTGGAAGTGTACTCTCGAAGTAACGTAGCCTCCGCTTCGTACGCTAGTTCTCTATCGACTAAATATAGTCGCCCTCTCGTTATCAGAGTGCTTAGTCGACCAACAGCCTAGTTTATTATAAACGTAGTATCTCTTCTAACGGTTACCTCCTCGTATAGCACCGCGGTATTCGCTTCTATCTCTATTACTTCCTCGAGAACGGCCACGACTAAATCTCTAGCTACGGTTACTATATTTTCTATCGGTCTAATACTAACTGTTTTCGTCTAGGTCGTTTTTATATTTAGATGTCCTTTTAACGTTACTTTAATTAATATATATATTAAATTGCTAGGCCTTACGAGTTCGAGTTTCCGTACTAATAGACAAGCGTAGTTGGTTATATACTTTCTCGAATGTGTCCGCGGGATTATAAAGAGTAAGCTTATATTCTAGCACGCCTCTACAAGCACTAATAGCCTAGTTACGGATACTAATATCTTAGCGGTAGGATTTAGACAGACCGCGCTAAATAATAGTAAGTTTATTAAAGAGCTTTTCGAGATAATCAAGACAGGAGGTGTTTAGGTTTACTAGTATAATTTAAGGTAATGTTATCTCTCTCTATTCTTGTAAGTAAAGCTACCGATTTTCCTCTGTTTTAAAGTTTTTCCTTATTATATTAATTATATCTTAGATATTGTAGTTCCTCCTTGCCAGCTTGTCGTAGTAGAAACCATTAGCTCTACCTTTGAGTATAATAGAGTACGCTTCGTGGTATTAGCTACGTAAGAGGCTAACCTTACGATAGTAATTGTCAAAGATACGTAGTTTAGTGTTTAGAATGTCGTATAGCTCGCTACTAAACTTCATTCCCTCGGAAGAGTAAAGTTTTAATAGCTTAGTAAGCATTTTCGACACGCCTGTGTCTAGTACAAGGCTATTAGTGAATAAAAATGGCACTTCCTTCGCAGGAGTAGAGACGATTAGTCTTAGTAGGTTAACAAGGGGCATTTCCTGGGTAGGTGTATCCACAATTGGGTTCAGGGCTGATCTTTCTACTAGCGGCGTCTAGGGTTGTAAGTTTTAAAGTTTAGGAGTTATGTAAATGTTTTAGGAAGTATAGTATATATTAGAGGGCATAGCTAGTCTCGGAGTATAATTCCTTAGGGTCGATCGAGACTCTGGTGTGTAATTTAGGTTCTAGCGAGAATTAAAGCTTCTTAACATCCTTAATTGTTTCTCGATGTCCTCTTAGGACTACTCGTTCTCTTTTTCCTCGTCTATAATACTCTGTAGTACCTCGTAGACTCGTTTGCCTTGTTTGGTGACGTAGACGCCGTTATAGCGAAGAAAATCTCTAAAATCACGAATAACCTTTGTATTTCCCTTTTTCCATATTCTAGCGTTCTAATCCTAGAAGTCTTCTCTAAAGATCTCCTATAACTCTATATCCATGTATACTCAGTGCTAGTAGAATACTATACTATACAAGATAAAGCCGTTGACGTTCTCTTGTTCGTAGTTTTTTAGGTCGATCGAATACTATGTTCTCGTATCGACAAGGTCCTTGTGTTCTTCTAGACAGACTAAAACCATCGTGTCGTTGGGTAAAAGCTATTGAGCTGTTGATACTGAATCGTGAGGTAGTAGGTAGTCGTTCAGTGCTCCGTTTGTAGCTGAATCACGCTCTTCACTCCTCAAAGCGGTTAAACTGCCAGATGCTTATAAAATGACATATAGACAGGCTCAGCAAAGAGGTCTACTCTTATAGTTAATACTACGCTTGTAAAGGTGTACTTTACGCAGTAGTTTAGTCCGTTTGCTAGGACGACTAGGACTCAAAGTTCGCTCCTCGACTTCAAGCTCTTAACCTATCGTAACGATGATATTACTCTACGTAATAAACGCAGCTTAATACTATAGTGCCTACTACACCTAGATCAAGCCTTGGAAAGTTTCGAGAGTGCCTACTACACCTAGATCAAGCCTTGGAAAGTTTCGAGAGTGCCTACTACACCTCAAAATCGACTTTCCTCTAGCGTACAACTTAGGGTGCCTACTACACCTTAGTCATACCTCTTCTAATAACTCCTAGCTATTCTATAGTTGACTGTAAGTTCAACCACTAATCAGTGTTAGGAATACAGGCCTACTCGAGTAGAATAAAGGTTTCTGGGTTCTAGGTTTTGGTGATGATTCTTGTTCTTTTTAGCATACATAAAGCTGTGAGCTTAAGGCACCAGCTTTTGCACTAGTACCAAAGTGGTCTAGTGCAGCCACGTGATTAAAACCACCTTTACGTCCCGACAGAAGGAGTATTATACAGTAAAGTAACTCGCTTAGTACTGTTATCACAGAATCGCTACGGATATGCCCCGTAAATTTTCGTTTACCCCCCTAGCTTGACTCAATTTTAACTCATAGCCTAGCCCAGTAATCCTTTCAAGCATAGTGAATGATTTGTTGCCTGAGCTGATTTCCCTATGTCTTGTTCCCAGAGTTAAGGGAGCAGGTATATCGACTCCCCGGAGTATAGTAAATCGAATTACCCCCCCCCCTCCCCCCTCGCCTAATTATAAAAATTTACTGTCTTACTACTTTAGTATTAAATACCGTTTTTATTTGTATAGTAAGTTTTTTCTTTAAAGCTAGTACTAGGTAATAAAACCTATACTTACGCTATATAACTTAACTATAAACCTATTCCTACTAGTTTTATATTGTATTATTAGGTATATTAGAGTAAAATATTAATTAGATTATCTAAAAGGAGAGAAGGAGAGAAAAAGAAAAGTCCCGTAGTAGAACGACTTAAGTAACAATAGAATACTTCCTATTTACTTAAGCGGGGTTTATTACGTATAAACCTAATTTACTATAAAACTCGATATCGAACCTTTAAATCGAACCTTTATACGTATCCTTTAACAGGCGGTATAGCTTAAGGCTCTATAGGAGTAAATAAGTATCCTAGGCTCTTATAACTTTTAATAGGAGATCTTTTATATAATAAGTTATAAAACTTAATTTAATTAATTTTATTTCTAATTTTTTATTATTTCTAATACTTATAGATAGAGCTAATAAACAAATATTGTAATACTATAAGTAGACTTTCTATAAGACTTAATTACTTACGTAAAAATATACTTATTAACTTAAACTTTTTTTTAAAATACTTCTTAGATACTATAAAATAAACACGTTAATTAATAATATAAGATTACTATACTTTTAAAAGTATAGTATTAAAAGAAAGGTAGAGTTATTATAAATAACGTATCTAAAGTACGGACTACTAATTAGACAAGGGGGGTAGGTGTGACAGACGTGCTTCTGGACAGTCGGAACAAACAACACTCTATTCTTAGGACAAAAGACGAGGAGAGAAGGAGAGCTCGAGAGAGCTGGGAACTAAATACAGGTCGCGCACGCTAGTACTAGCGCGCCTCGCTAAGCGAGCATGTGACATTCAGCCCTCGTGACCATAACCGTCACAGTAGGAGTTAATTTACTATACTCTAGGGAGTCGATATACCCGCTCTCTAGAGTTAAGGTATTTTATAATCTACCATGCTGGTCTCACTTATTATTACTTCATCTACTTCTTAAATATCTTTGTAGAACATTCTGACGATGAGACTCTAGGTCCCAGAAGGCAGAATAGTGTGAGGGAAGTATATTGTAGGAAGGAATGCTGTTGGTGTTCATCAATTATCTGCGAGCGGCGCTAGTCCTAACCCTAACCCTGACATCTTTTTGGATACAGACTCTTAAAGCTGGTTAGGGACGACAAAAAAACAGCAGTGAATTTATTCTCTTATGGACGTGAAAATTGTATTTCCAAGTAGTATGTTTCTTTCCTTGTATCATGTTTAGAAGTCCACTGTCAACCATTTCAGTTCGCCATTACGAAAATTGGATTACTTTTGCAGCTGAGTAATATAAAACTTTGATACGGCATTAGAACCGGGGATCTCGGCTGGTTGGGGAGGCAGAAGATGATTACAACTTAGAAAAGGCCTCGATAAAAGTAAATCTAATGCTACGGTCATAATATACATGTGGTAAAATTATAAAAATATGTTTGGTCTTCCAGTTTATACTGCAATGATATTCTATATTCTCCGTCCCTCTAAAGTACTGACAACCTCGAAAAAGTACGCAAGCTTTCCTAGAAATGAATAGCCAAGGCCAAAATATTGAAGCTGGAATCTACGAAAAATCCCATAATGATTGGGGTGGCCAGTAACTTCTTCTTCCGCCACCTCAACGAGACCGAGTTTTCTGAAATTGATCCTATACCTTTTCCTTCAAATCTCCTTTTGTGACGATTTTGGCAAACCAATAGAATCCTTGGTAATGCAACCAAAATAATGCACCTAGCTGAACAAACGCAAGTGCGACTGGTAGCTGGGCTTCTGAGACATTTATCGTGGAATGGTCAGCCCCTATTATTGTTTGCGGGACTGGTATTGGATCTCGGAGTGTGGCGAGCATGTCTGAAGCCATCCACCACAATGTCAAACTTCCTGTTCCAAGTCTTACCACGATGTAGGTTGCCAATAGTATCAATCGATTAACCTTTCGAGTCAAGGTACTTTTGAGTCCCGCGCTATCCAATTGTCTTTGTATGTTCAAGAATATGTTTGGAAGCTACAAAATCTCGGATTCAGTATGCTAATTGACTTCGCTTATATCAGGAGTTGGAGAAGTGTCTGTGCGAAGCATGGGTCTGTTCGACAGAAACAGGGTACTCACCTCCCATATCATAAGGTGTGCATTGTAATGCAGAGACAGTGGTCGCTATTTGAGTCAGAACGAATATTGGTAAGCGCACCTGGAAGAAAACCTACAAAACCCAAACAAACTGCGCAGAGAGCACAAACCGAATGTGCGAACATGAAGTTTCCTTCGGACTTTTTATGTATCCAAACGTTTACTAGATGGAAGCAAAAATATCCTGTAGAAACAGCAAGTGCAGCCGCTGTTTCCGAATGATATCCAAGAATTCTCTCTTGGGCTGTAAGGCCTTCTCTGAATTCAGCATGTAATAGAACATAGACAGCAAGTGCAGAGTTGATGATAGACTGCGCAATGCTGACAGTGTTAATATTCCAGTAAAATCGAGACAATTCAGTAGAGGGAACGTGGGGATTGCGTGGTTTGAAATGGAGCAACCAGGGCCCAATAAAGGTGTAAACAAACTGGTAAAACAGCGCAGAAAAGAAGACGAGTGGTAGGTGAGGTATAATTCCTGGAAGGTTAAGGATTTCAGGACCAAAAAGTCGTTTTAGATCCAGAACTTGATATTCATGATAAGATACTGAAAAACCGGTCATCGTGCACGTTATTGAATTTCTTCAAGATGAACTTCCACCCCTTGAACATTTGTGAAAATCACATCTAATATGTAAGAAGGTCAGAAACTAGATTATAAGCTTAAAAGTATTCATCGTGATCTCTAAAAACAAAATTCTCAGCCTCCACGCTCAGCTCCAGGTGGCATGCTGCCACATGGACACAAGGGGGCTAAGCTTACGCTATTCGGCTATTGAAGTAATCGTCTGAACCGATTTTAGCCAAGATTATGTGAGCAAAGTAATCTCCAATATGTTGTAGCGTGTAAATAATTAATTTGGTTGCCGCTGTCCAGACTTCTAAGTACTTCTAGGACCCACATGTACCGCCTTTTAGGAAAACGGTCGAGACCTGTACCGGATTTTGGGGCTTCATTGGGACATTCGATAGATTCAGTCATTTTTGGAACTATCTATTCCCCAGCAAAGAAATCGACCATGCTTGACCAAGCTTCAGCCATTCTGGTGCACCATTAAAATTTGTTTAATACAGTAAGTCTCACCTACAGTACCCAGCACAATTAGTCAGTGCTTGTGAGGGATCCAATTTTTCATCCACTGCTTCCACGTCTTGCATTTTCCACTTGAAGTTTTGACAGGTATCTCTGGCATAGATCTTTTTAAAACACCATGATGGAAAGCATGGAAAACAAAACGCCCACTCACATCTCAATACCATCACCCTTATCACCTCTATCGCCCCCTTCGTCGTCAGATTCGTTTACAGCCCCAGCAAAAACAGAACCTGGGAATCTAACACACCCAGAAAAGAAATCTCTTTCTTTCAAGCTTGCCTATGCATCCGTCATGGCAAGTGCATTCATATCTACTATGGATACAGTTATTGTCGCAACAGCCCTGCCAGCAATCGCATTAGATTTAAATGCGCATTCAAATTCTGCTTACTGGATGGGTTCAGGATTTCTTTTCGCACAGGCTGTGAGTCAACCACTATACGGTAGTCTGTCGATGGTTTTGGGGAGGAAGGATTGCCTGGTTTTCGCAATGGTCCTTTTTACTGTCTCTAGTTTGTCTTGTGCTTTGGCACAGAGCGCAAGATGGTTGATTATTGCCCGTGTGGTAAGTGACAACTTGTTTTCATTCTGAGCGAATTTTCTTGCTTTACACAGCATGCTTCGTTTGTCAGACATATTCTGGGGTGAACATGGGATATCAAAGCAGCAAGAAGGGATAACATTATGCAGCTTGTTGGAGACATGACTCTGTATACGCTTCCTAAAATGCACCTGATTTTTTCATATTGATTATGCGAGTTATTTGGAATGACAGGTTCTTGGATTTTCCAACTATTCCACTTGGCTGGGAAAATTGGAATGATCGATTTATAAATTCTCACCCAAAAGCTTCGAAAAGCGTATGCAAAATAATGGCAAGGCCATATTCCCAAAGGATGCGAGGAAGTAAATTAACTTGCTAATGAAAGCATGACATAGTTCCAAGGACTCGGCGCAGGAGGCATCAACGTCACAGGCAGCATAATAATTACAGATATGGTACCTCTTCGAGAAAGAGGAAAGTACATCGGAATTTTATCGCTAGCCTCCGCGCTTGGGCTCGTAAGTGGCATCTTGATGGGAGCAGCAATTGCCGGCAAAGCAACATGGAGATTGTAAGAATGTCTACAATTGAAGAAGTGTAGATTTTAACAAGAACACAGGATTTTCTACATAAATCTCCCTTTGTGTATACCAGCTACAGCAGGTATATACTTCTTTCTCCACCTTTCGGCCGAACCTCTGTCACTAAGGGAAAAACTGAAACGAAAGGATTGGATTGGAATTACCGTGCTTACTGGCTCATTGATTTCACTCCTTTATGGTGTCACCAGTGGAGGTGTACTCCATGCTTGGAATTCCGTCTCAGTAATTTTAAGTATTGTCATTGGGGTTGTTGGGGTGACATTGTTCGCTTTCTACGAACAGAAATTCGCCAAAGAACCGATGATACCACTCAGGATCTTCGCGAGTAGAACTGCTGGAGTATCCTATCTCTCCTCTTTTTGTTTAGGCTTTGTATTATGGGCTACGCAGTATTATTTGATACAATATGTACGTAAGCTGCCGTGCCCCACAATAGAAGCTTCGTCGTTGATGAGATGAAAACAGTTCCTCACCACTCAGAGACATTCACTCGTAGGGGCTGGCGTTGCGATCTTACCAGGGACAATTGTCATTCCAGTCATGGCTGCAGCGGGTGGCATATTCATCTCAAAGTTGCAAAAGTTCAGGACCATCAATTCGGTCTCATGGATAATCGTAACCATAGGATTTTCCTTGATGACCCAGCTCAAAATAGATTCCAACAAAGCCATGCAATTCGGATTTCAAATCATATGGGGCTTCGGTTCAGGCATTGTATGTTAATGAGTTCCACCACCCAGAAAATATTACTAACGTATTCAGCTTTTTCCTGGAAGACAAGTGGCTGTTCAAGCAGTACAAACCGATGAAGATGTTCCAATGGTAATTGTATCGCAATTCGATCTCAAGCTTTTACTAATCACATCAAAGGCAACTGCAATGACTTCATTCATAACAAGCTTAGGACAGTCCTTTGGAGTTGGAATTGGCGGTGTTGTCTTCCAGAATCAGTGGAGCACGCATGTTCAGAGTGCAATATCAGCAGGGACCATTCCACCAGAGTACAAACTCTCATATCACCAGGCAGAGCAAGCTGCGGTTCTGATCAAAAATTTCCCTTCCAAAGTCCAAATCGTTTATAGAGTAATTATGGCCGATGTTATAAATACTCTTTTCATTGTGCTTGCGGGGTTTTCGGCAGTGGCATTTCTTGCAAGTTTGGCTTCCAAGAACCTGAGTCTGGATAGAGAGACAAAAAGTGCACAGCAATTTAGGGAAAGAGAAAAACCAGAGAGAGAGGACAATTAGTTCTAGAAGACGGGGAAGTTCGCGACACCACAACATGATAAAAGAAGACGAGTCCAGATTTGTCCCTTGAACCTGGCAATACAAAAGCGAACGTTAATCGGAATGCTCACAGTGCAATGTCATTCTTTATCGTTAATGCTTCTTCATCTTCATGTTACCTGTTATAGCCTCCACTTTAAACGAATAAGAGTTCTAGTACCTCTCAAATGCGGCGAGTCCTTAGGTCCTTGAGAAAAGGTTTACGATTCAATAACTCCTTTACACTCGAAGATCTCTCTTTATTCGCTTCATGAAGTATCTTCTATACTTCTCTATAACCTGTAATGAAAATTCATATATGATATACATCAGCTAGCGCTACTACAAAGTTTGGTAGACTTCAAGAAGACAAATTCTTGGGCTCCTATAGTGAGGCCTATCAACTACACTTGGTCTGTTCATTTTGCCAAGAAGTGCAAATGTATATGACGGAGTAATCACTGGCAAGGGGAGGTTCAAAATTATTCTCTAGTGTAAAAAAACTCTCTTAACTAATATAGACGTCGCTATTTCCGAGATAGAAATGCTGCCTTCTTAGATGTTATTTACTTACCAGTACTTTGACTAGGAGCAATAAAGTAATACACAAGTAATATTTTGTCACAAGCTTAATACTTAGATGGAGCTTTAATTGAACTTTGTTGATTGTCCCTTTCAGAGTATCGAGGCCAGAAAAGGTACACTTGAAGTGGAGTAAAACCATCTACCTCCATAACACCTTCCCCGTAAAACAAAGTTATTCGGCCAACTAGTCAAAGTTTCTAAGCATCTAAGCCTTAATTCGACCCAGTTACCGCATACACTTTATCCACTTTCGAGTGCACATTTTTTAGGCCCTCGATACTCTGGAAGGGATATAACATTTAGCTTAATTCTACATAAAAACCCCTTTCTAGGTAATTAGATAACCCCCAAACATTTCAAATACTCTGCTACTTTAATAAGCCTAACTTTGAACCAGCGAGTTAAGTAAGAACAATAAAAGAGCGTAACTAATGTAGACGACCTGCTGGAAGACGAGGGAACAATGTAGAATGGATAGGCTGGAATAAAGAGAGAAGCTACCTAGGGGGAGCAGAGAGTCTTATAAGACGACCCTGACCGAGTGGAAGCCGCTAGAATACTATAGTAGGCAGCCACCTAGGCAACCGAGACAGGGGGTCAGGCAGCAGAGAAAGGAGTGCAGGAGTCTCGGCTAAGACCCACATGTCGTAACAGAACAGGAACATGTAGATAAAATTCAGGTTCCAAGGCTTGAAATTCGTAATAGTAATTTACGAAAGATATTGTTTTGTTCTCGTTTCCACCACCGGTTTTGTATAGGGGTTCAACACTAGCATATTGTATGTAAGTAACAGAGAGAGAAGCGAAAGCTAAGAGTCTAGAAAGGAGAGCAGTAGAGGGACAAAAGATCTTAGCTATACCTGCTGCGTATTACTAGCCCTTCTATTCTATCCTTTTAAAAGGCCTAAGCTAGCACATAGTACGCTAATAGTCGATTGACTCGATTCGATAGTAGAGCTTTATCTTAAACTAGTTTTCGTTATAATACGCGGGTTACAGACAATTACTATATAAGGAAAATGGTGGTATTATATAACTAGTCGACAATTTAAGAAATGTAGAAGTAGAAAGTACTAGCTTAAATATAGTTGAAAGTTCTACTCTTAACTAACTCTTTTAACCCGTAACATTTATAGAACTACGCGATATCTATATTAACAAATAACGTTATTAATTCATCTACTAACTCTAGAAAACCCCCCTCTCCTCTGTACAACCTCGCTTAAGAGATATGTTAAGGAGGGGTGCTCTAGCCTAGCTAATAATCTTTGGCGGACTACTCTTCCCCCGCTATATAAGCGCCTAGGGGTCATAAATTGGGTTCCAAGGCCCCGTTCCCTCAAACTCCCTCGCGAGGTACTCGGTCGATTTATAGCGGCCAGAACTGGTCACGGGGACTTTACCTTATACCATATACGGTTCCAACACTACGACACCCTCCGCGATACAAGTAATTGCACTTGCGGCAAGAATAAGACACAATTTCACCTCCTATTCTGCCGAATAGTTAAGCGAGAAACCCCGAGACTTATAGCGAAAGCTAAACGCGACCC